>JAANSP010004144.1:0-10498 GCA_036850745.1 Homidia socia
CATGGCGGCATATGAACCTAAAGGGAACACAGCAATTGTGACAGAGACCATTTTGTTATACATATTTATAACTGCAAATAGTTAAGCACTTTTTTATATGCCGTATTTTAAGAATGTTTTTATTATCATTCTTCTTGTTCTTACCATTCTTTCGTAAGGTTCTTTCCACTTTTCCGTTGAGCAAAAAGGCCGTGTTCCTCTGTCCTCTTCTCCCATCCAGCTTTGCTTATATTTTCAAGTTGTTCTCAAGGTTTTTTGATCATAAAGCTTGTAACTTTTGGTAAACAAACGGAAACTACGCAAAGTGAGCAAAGAAAACAAAGCTTTAGACAAAGATCATGTCACATCATACGAGAACGACTGTTAGTTACTGGCTGTTGGAACTTGTCGTATGCTTTGTTATGATGTTATTTAAATAGGCATGCAAGCTGTATAATATAAAAACTAGTGGTGCTAGTACTGCTGTATGATTTTGTGCGTGTGCACTCTGCGTAAAATATTTATATTATCTATACAACAACAACTACTTCTAGGAATTGCACGTGCCTTCCGTCTCAGCCCTTTTGTACAAACATAATTTGGTACAAAAGTAGAAGGTAGATTTTCAAGTTTCACTTTTCAAAAAAATTTAACTGTCGGCTGTTTGCCGTTAGTTGTTGTATAAGTTTCATGCAAGAGATCGAGAGAGAGAGAGAGAGGATATTATTTTATGCTTGTACTGCTTTGCTTTCTCTTCTTCTTTGTAATTGCGACTGTATAAGCGTAAGCATACGATACTCATCGGCTTGTATCCAAGTTTAATGAAGCGTGCATGATCATCGTGATTTGCCTCTTGGTTTTTGTTCACAAACAACTTCCGCAATTTGCTATGTAATGTACACACAAAGCGTTGCGTAAAACACAAAAAGGATTTGTGAAGAGATGAAAAGTTTTTTCTCTTCTGATATGATGTTGATGATGTGAAACTGTTGATAAGACGGTGTATTGTGTAGTATGTGTGTGGGTGGATGTACTGTTGTAACCGTTTTAACTGAGTTTTGGAAACTGAAAGTGGCAAGTTTCTATTTAATAAATTGGAACAAACCTGATGATGATAACAAAGCCTTTGTGAGAGATGCAAATATATGTAGGAAAGAAGGAAGGCAAAAGATTGAAAAAGTACTGTTTCAAGTTTTTTTGACAAAACAAGTAGAGCAAGTTTTGCTTATTTCTCAGCAACTCAACTTGTGATTTTATAATGAGATCATGCTTAAAGCATACATGTCGACTCGTCGCATCAATTCCATACATATTGCCAACAAAATGGATTATATTCATTCTTCATCCATTCATTCGGTTTTCGGTCCGTGCTTCGTTGCGTCTTTTCCCTTTGCTACATTTCCAATTCTTGGAAAACTGATGATGAGAGATGGTGGAAGCGGGCGGATATGCTGTTGTGGCAAGGAGAAGTATGTAACGTAATAACAATAATTACAATGCCGCCTCTTTTCATCCATCCTTGTACTTTCATCAGAGTTTTTGGTTGTTGTTAGCTTACAACAAAACTTGTAGCTTGGCTGGATAAAACTAAAAACTTGTATAATTTGTCGGGATAACAGGGTTAAGCTAAAAGTAAGCATAAGGATTAGAGTCAGATTATGGATGTACAATCAAACTTGCGAAACTACTCGTTATTGTTCATGTACACATCATGTGAGTGCTTCTTGGCATTTGACATATGAAATAGACTGCTTATAATTTACACTAAAGTTGATACCACTAAAATGTATCTGTTACTGCTACTGCTGTTTTACTGACGTTCAGAGATGAGTTGAGGGAACGTAGAAAGATGAAGATCATTTTTCATCATGGTTTTTTCTTCTCTCTTTGCTTTGCTCTTTTTATTATTATCTATCATGTCGTTGTTCTTCCCTTTGTCATCGTATGATTGCAATGTAGAAAAATGAAGCAATTGTAGCAATGGTGTTTCGAGCATTGATAGATTTATTGTAATTTTTCTTTTAAAAGCTATTGTAGCAATGGTGTTTCGAGCATTGATAGATTTATTGTAATTTTTCTTTTACTCAGCCAACCGACCTGAATCATTTGCTTCATCTGATTTGAAGAAAACTCTGTCGGATAGTAATATGGAGAAATGGGCACCATACAGCAATTCAGCTTAATCTTTCGTGAAGAGGAAGTCATAACATCATTTTATTATAGTGTTACTACAAAATTAGAGCTTCTTTAAAATAGGTGTATAGTAGAATAAAAAAAGTATATACAGCTGAGCCCACCAAAATGACTGGCAGATCACTGCAATAGCACAACGGAAGTAAAATGTGGTGGGGCAGCATCACCAACACAAAGGAATCTTTTGTCTAGTTGCAAACGTATTTTAACAATAAAACGTGTGTGGCGGTGATGATAGAAATGAGCAGTGTACAGTGGTTTATGTCCATTCATCTGTCTTTCTGTCTGTCGACCCATCACCGGTTGCTGCTTAGCTCATCCTTTTTTTACATTTATATCCAATTCTCCTCGTCATTTACTTTTTTTCTCTCTTTGTCCATATACATACCTACTACTACTACATGATTATAGCTACTTATAATCACCATTTCATGCGCTGTCACACTGATATGGATGAGAGAATAAAACAACTTGCCAAAAATTACACTTCATTATTCAGTGCGTAGAATAAACAAGCAAAAAAAAGTTTAGAGAGGAATGATGAGTGATTTTGACACTTGCTGGCACAAGATCCAAGAGTGTCAATGTAATAGCCCCTTGGGACACGTAAAGAAAAGAGGAAGGAAAAAGACCTCTTCACACATTTACCAAGCTCGTTTACTCTGGCATGTCATTATCAACACGGTAAAAAAGAGATAAGATAATAATCACCATCATCATCATCATTGCTGTACATCACCTTGTGAAAAATGTGTTTCTGTCCTTTGCATTTGAAGAAAGGGAAACTTTAAAAAAAAGTTTTCTTGAACAAGTTCGCTCGTCGCACACGCCTTCCGTCTCGTCTCACTCTCCCAGCCAAAAAAGAAGATTGTGGACAAGATCTGACTAATGGAAATAGTTTTTTATGTGCGTAAAGGTGGCTGACAACAGCCATAATGCTATAATATTTTCAAAAATGTTTCATGAAGAAAAGAAACATGGACTGTTCTTCTGATGCGAGTATAAATTTAGCTGTAAACTCATCCGTGAAAAACCACGTGGCTTTCGAGCAAGTTTGTTTGAGTTTTTTTGCATAGGAGGAATATAACTATTATTACCTCTACAGCAGAAGGTTTCCAAGTAATTCCGGTTACAATTCAACTTTTTAGCAGAAGGAATGTCAAAAGAGACACATGAAAATGAATTTCCATGTAATAAGAATATAAAACCGGAGATGAACATGTCACCCTGCGACTCATATTAACACGAATAGAAACATTGAGTCAAACAAAGCTTTACACAGAGACGCACACACTGAGAGAGAAAAATGAAAAGAAAAAAAACTTGGAAAAAAGAGAGAAAGTAGATGAGTTCATTTTAATTCAACCTCTGGATGCTTAAATGGAATATAAATTCAAAAGAAAATCCTCAACTTCGGTCCGCTGAGCTTTTTATTCTCGTTTCCAGTTTTAAATGAATGCACATACTTAATATCATATAAAAAAACTTGGAAAAAAGAGAGAAAGTAGATGAGTTCATTTTAATTCAACCTCTGGATTCTTAAATGGAATATAAATTCAAAAGAAAATCCTCAACTTCGGTCCGCTGAGCTTTTTATTCTCGTTTCCAGTTTTAAATGAATGCACATACTTAATATCATATAATGTGCATTGCATATAACGTTATACATATTGCTTTGTATAGGCACACAAAACTGTATAACAGAGCGATCGAGAAAAAAGTGGAAAGATGATATGTGTTGCTTGTATTAGGTGCACATTACACACAACTGGAAAGTTACAACTTTTTTACGCTTACATTCCTACAGATAATAATATATTCATCTACAGCCATACAGCTTTAACACTCAAGTGGTGCTATAAGCAGCTTCCACATTTTTTTAACATACCTTCACGCAAGTCTTTTTCATTTCTTATAAAGACATAAGGCAGCAGCAGCAGCGGATATCATCATCATCAGTATGTATACGTGCATGTTCTCATTCATTCATTTCTCTGGCAAGGAATCTGTCATTGTCTACACGGGTGCAGTTCCATTTTCCCAGTTTGTCAACGTCTCTTCACATTTCCCACAGATAACTTGAGTGAGCCAGCCAAGCAAGGAGTAAGAAAAAAAGAGAGAGATGAACAAAATATCCGCAAGGATAACTTTCTTTGCTTCTTCCGTGCAAGTTTCTTCTTGCTTTGTTCTTTATATGATATATGAAATGATACAAGATAGAATTTTGTATACAAAACACAATGTCTTCTCTGGACTTCTTCTTTTTGCAGTACGCCACATACGTTGTATTCCTTCTTGATATAAATCTAGAAGAGAATAATATTTTATAGAACTTCACATTTCCCACAGATAACTTGAGTGAGCCAGCCAAGCAAGGAGTAAGAAAAAAAGAAGAGAGATGAACAAAATATCCGCAAGGATAACTTTCTTTGCTTCTTCCGTGCAAGTTTCGTCTTGCTTTGTTCTTTATATGATATATGAAATGATACAAGATACCATTTTGTATACAAAACACAATGTCTCCTCTGGACTTCTTCTTTTTGCAGTACGCCACATACGTTGTATTCCTTCTTGATATAAAGGAGAAGAGAATAATATTTTATAGAAAAGGGGTGAATTTTGTGTAAGATTTCCTACGAGAAAGGAAGAGAACGTTATCGTTCATTGTTATAAAAAGATGTTGAATTGAAACGAAAGGGCACCACATCGCTGCTCTCACCATCTTGAAGATGCACGACATCCTTGAGTGGATACATGAGATGTGTGTACCTGTTGTTGTATATGAGCATAAACTTGCTTGGGGTTGGTTGGAACTTATACATGTACATACATATTATCTATACAGCTTAGCGAATAGATGCAGTATGTGCGCGTTGTACTTTGTACTCCTATGTATATTCGTATAACTTCATTTCTCCAAGATTGTATTCGGCCATAGCTCATCTCACAAGTCACAACTGCAACTTACGCCAGTCTGGTTTGCCTCAATGCTCAATCCCTCACCAGACCAGTAGTGGTTGACTTTTCCATTTCTATTTCCTCCTTTTCATGGAAAGAAAGTTGAATTATCTTGGTATTTCTCTTGTCTTTTCCTCCTTCCAGCAAAAAAAGTCTGAGCAGCTATAGCTAAGCAGACAAGTCAAGTTCTAGGTTTCCCCCTTTTCTCATTTCATCTCTTACCATCTTCTCAACCACTCACCCATGTGTAAAGAATATCTCACACTCACTGTCTTATAATAATCCATGTGCCCAATCCAACGAAAAGAAGAAGCTCTCCTCCAGCCTTGCCAGTCTCAATAGACGATATGATGACATGAAGTGAGGCAAAAAGTCGAAATGAAAATCACAAGAAAAATCTGTCTTCTTATCTCTGTAGGAAATGCGGAAATCTCTTTCTCTCTTTTTGTTATTTTTCTTTTATAGCTTTAAACTTCTCAATGTATACAGCTGTCTCCTCATCCAATATATCATATTCGTTCAAACAATGTAGTGAAAGAATGTAAACATTGCATTGCTGCGCGCAAGATAAAGTATCTTCATGACGGGGTACGACTTTTTGGCTATTCCACTGATGAGGGTAAATATATTACAAAAAGTAAAGCTTGGAATTTTTCAGGGTTGCAATGAATAAGAATGAAAATTGATGATGAAGAAGAAATGACTTGTTTGAGCATTTTCATGTGTGGGAAAGCGCACACAAATAAAAAGATTGTACTTTTGGGAAATTATTTATATCCGAAAGCAAACAAACCTTATTTTTTGAAGAAAATTCTCACGGGTCATTCAATGCAATGATGACAAGTTGCAAGTGACTTTTTAGTCTTTTTCCTCTTCAGAGAAACCTTAATATTGATAACTACATTTGTGAAAAAACTTCAGCGTGTGTCGGCTTTTGGAACGGTTTTTCATGTTTTATTAATTTATTTCTGAAATAGGTTAAGAGCTACTTATTGCTGTCATTACTCATTAAGCTTACTTTTGTCCGTGAGAAGGTGAAAACCAGGAAAAAGAGTTGACTTATGGTACAAGTTTACCTTTTTCGTATCACACCGACGCGACGTCACCAAACTCTCTGCGTATACTCTCTGAGTATGGTGTTCTTGTTAATTCAACAAATGCTGAAATCGAACTTGTTCATGGGCTGCTTCTGTTTTATTTCAGGCCGTAAATAATGAGTTTACCGAGTTCATAATGGCAGTGGGATTATCTTAATGAACTACACCAGAGCAAAGAATCTTCACAAAACAACAAATAACAAGTGACAAAAAGTGAAGCGACAAGTAACTTTTTTACGCTTGCATGAACTCAACCGCACAGAGACGACAGAAAAGAAGCAAGAGAAAAGGCAGATTGCACATTGACGTGAGTAGAAAAAGGGAATGTTATCGGTGAGCACACAAAAAATATCCATTTTATTCAAGAGTAGTTAAAGAAGAATATGAGCCATAAAACTAAAAACTACCATACAGATAATTCATTATAGCACAACCGTGTAATTTCCAAACATTTAATGCATCTGCACATAAAACCGACAATTTAGGAGGCAAGCATAAACAACAAAACAAAGTAAGTAAGTAATGGTATGCAACTATTTATTAATGAGAGAGTGCACATTTTGGTGTGGTAAATTACTGGAGGTCGAATATTTTGACTTTTACATTTGTCCCTGCGTCATTGACTACTAGCAAGGATGCGGGGCAATGCGAAGATAAGGAGGGAGAGTGATGATGAGCATGCCGCTGAACTGGGAACGGAACGCAATACAGATAATTCATTATAGCACAACCGTGTAATTTCCAAACATTTAATGCATCTGCACATAAAACCGACAATTTAAGAGGCAAGCATAAACAACAAAACAAAGTAAGTACGTAATGGTACGCAACTATTTATTAATGAGAGAGTGCACATTTTGGTGTGGTAAATTACTGGAGGTCGAATATTTTGACTTTTACATTCAACGTTGCTGCCTCCGCACAGGAGGAGGAAAAAGAATTCTTTGCGCACATTTGGCTCCTTCTTATCGGTAATTCCAAAGGGCAAACAANCGCACATTTGGCTCCTTCTTATCGGTAATTCCAAAGGGCAAACAAGAATTTCTATCGCTGTGACATCATATGCTTTTTCGTCTTTCACTTCATATGTGACTGAAATTTATCATTTTCGAATGCCACCCACTCGCCCTCCTCAGGCTCAAAACTTTAAACTGGGGAGTGAATACATACACAGCATGTTTTGCTATTCCCACAAATGTGGTCTACACAGCGTATAGTCTGCTGATAGAAGACTACACGCGTATTACAAACCTTTGGAGAAAGAGTACATCTGGCTTTTTCGAATTCAGAATTGTGTACTGGTGGTGGAAGAAATGCCGTTTATTTTAGTGCAATTCTTTAGCAAAGTCGTTATAATGAAAATGGAATGGTAGCTGGTTTAAAGCCATTTAAAGGAAAAGCGGCTTTTCTCATTTCTATTTATTAAAAGTGCAAGTTGAGAGTTCGGTGAAGAGAGAAAAGGGATAAGACTAACGGGATTAGTACCGCTTGTCATTTTCATTTCTTGATAATATTTATTGGGGATTAGTAAAATGATGTATGGTTGCTCCTCTCTGCTAAACCATGAGTTTGAGCATTAAAAAATAGGACAAGCAAGATGCAAAATGGTGAAGATGGTTATGGCGGCGATGGCAATGGCACGCTACTGCTGTTGCTACCGTGTGCCATTACATTAGCAAAAGTATAACATCGAATTGTTTCTTTTGGGAAAAGGAGTTTTTTATATTTTTTAAGAAATCCTATTTAAAATCGGTATAAGGCTGTATTCAAATGAGGGAAAATGTATAAGCTTTCTTCTAGTGCAATGAATACAAAGCTATTTGCATGCAAATTATTCCAACAAAATCCCACAACTCAAAGTATCTCAAAGTGAATCAAAGCCGTTTATATGGGTTTTTGTATTAGCATTCAAGCATTTCTTTTGGTTTTCCTTTTCAAATGTTAAAGCATAAATGTACAGCAGCAGTAGCAGCTTAGTTAGATGTCGTTAGAAGAAACGCACCAGATATGTTGAAGAGGTTTAACCAAGTTACAAATATATATCTGCAGGTTCCATGCCCAAGCTATCAGACATTACGTCTCTACGTTTTTCTCATTCTCGGTCAGTGAAACTCTAGCCATACATTTCCAAGTTCCATTTACAGAAAAGTGCTCCTACCAGGCTGAAACAAAGGAAATGGTGGTATCTTTCTGTGTGTACACGGCAGTAATATAAAAAGGCCCTAAAAATGCACAAGTACTCATTCATTAATGGATAGCCCATAAAAAACAAAGCGAAGCTTTGGTCTACTTATTTTAATGGGTCTTCCATTCAAGAAGAAAAGTAGGATACATGCTTGTGCAAACTAGACTCACGCATAGCCTTCAATGCGAATATTAGAGATGAATACACTAATGAAACAGCAGAGTGGTAGCGTCAGCATCGTCATTATCATCATAAAACTACAAAAGATTTTGTAGATGCCTTTTCATGCTTTCCACTTTTTTTCGCTAGAAGCGACAAGGCATGTGCCAGTTTTTGTGTTTCCACCGGACCAATTTTATGTTCTTTTTTTGTACATGAACGGGTGGGTACTTTAAGTAATCAAAGTGAAGTACTTGTGTGTTGTGTACATTCTTTTATGCGATACAACATTTTTGCAAGGTACTGAAAAGTTGAACGTGTAATGTACGGGGACTAATTTTATGTTCTTTTTTTGTACATGAACGGGTGGGTACTTTAAGTAATCAAAGTGAAGTACTTGTGTGTTGTGTACATTCTTTTATGCGATACATTTTTTGCAAGGTACTGAAAAGTTGAACGTGTAATGTACGGAGACTTTTTTTGTAAGGGAAAAGTATATCGCAACATTGACGACAGCGCTGAAACTGGAAGCTAAATTCTGATTTAAAATTACAGGTTGCATAACAGACTGTGATGATACTTTCATGAGCCATAAATTGCACAAAAATTAGCTTCATAATTTTAAAGGAACACATTTTTTGTAATTTTTGTTAACAGAGTTTAAAAATACTTGGCTTACTGTTCTTATGCGTAATAAAATCAAAACATACGAAAATTTTAATCAAAATTTGATTTATTAAAGCTGAATGCACTGTTTTAAACTGGAAGCTGTCACGTTTGTCAGATCTCAAGCAGCTAATTATCAGAAAGCTACTCGTGGCATGAGCACCTTAATTGATAATGTAGTTTATATACCTAAAGCGCTGAAACTGGAAGCTAAATTCTGATTTTAAATTACAGGTTGCATAACAGACTGTGATGATACTTTTATGAAAATGAAGGCTATAAATTGCACAAAAATCAACCTCATAATTTAAAGTAGCAAATTATTTTGTAATTCGTATTAATATAGTTTAAGAAAGTACTTGGCTTACTCTTCTTATGCATGGTAAAATGAAAACATGAGAAAATAAGGATAGAAATTTGATTTGTTAAAGCTGAATGCGCTGTTTTAAACTGGAAGCTGTCACGTTTGTCAGATCTCAAGCAGCTAATTATCAGAAAGCTACTCGTGGCATGAGCACCTTAATTGATAATGCAACTTATATACCTACGTTGCATGCGCACACGAACAGAAAAGAAACAAAGCGAATATACAAGCTAAAGAGTAATTTTCGAGAGGTAAAACAAAACTTTTAATAGTTTTTGTATAGCCATGTTTTGCTTTCATATAGTGCTATGTGATAAGGCTTATTATTAGAGTGCACGGCAAACTTAATCGACAGCTACGTTGAATTTTTCCCATGAGATATGACTGATGAGAGAAAACAAGCTGATGAAGAAAGTGAAAAGAGCACGTTTAATCTGGCTGAAATCTACATCCCTTCCATTAGCACTACCCAGCAACTTTCTTTGAGCTTTCCAAAAGAAAGAAAAAATGTTAGTCCTCTTCTCGTATCATTCATTTACTTTTCCAAAAAAACTTTTTTCCTTCTGCAGAAAAGTCGAAAGTGACTGAGATGTTGATGCTTTTCATTTTGCTGGTTTAGAGGAGCATAAACGTCTGTAATAAAGTGCGGTAATTCCTATTGGCAAACTACTTCCTTCTTCCGCTTCTGTAATGAGAACTGTTTGAAGAAAATGAATATACTGCCATTTCTTACTTAAGTTTACTCTCTAGTTTTTTTAGTTTTGTGTTTTTTGGTGAAATGTCAGACAAAAGAGAAATCTAAACAATCAAGCTGTCTGTAGCGTAAATTTGACAGCAAGCTCTTTTGGCGTCGATTACGCTGAAAGGAACGATTCGTAGCCAATCTTGGACGGATGA
>JAANSP010004145.1:0-10498 GCA_036850745.1 Homidia socia
TTTGGTGAACGCAGAGTACAGACGACCCTTCATGTCGTCTGTCAGTTCACCCCGGTGTTTAAGGATATACGCCCAAATTCCACACATCTAAAAAAGTCATAATATTTTTTCATTAAAAAAATTGCTTACTCTATTAATATTTAAAGAAAGAAACAAAACCCAAGTAAAAAGAGTATATATTTCTTTTAATTCACAAACCTTTACTAATAGAAAGCTGATTAGTTGTTGGTCAGTCTTTTCTTTTTTTGACAAAATGTGTCAATGGACAAATCTGCACACAATACGAAATTGAGGAGAACGCCGGGAGCATCTGTTCCACTCCACAGAAGAACCACGAAAAAGTAAAAAGCAACCTTGGTCACTGGTATTTGACTGGAAGCTAGAAATGATAATGCTACGTACGTCTGGATAACATGAACACGTTAGCTGCTTATTTCAATATTTCTCCTGACTCCTGGATGTGAATAGTATGTAGATGGAAGCGGTGGTGGTTTATAACTTTACAACCAGAAATGCGGTAGATGACAAATAAACACATGCAAGTCAAGAAAATATTCCTCTGGCTGAAGCCACGAAAAGAGGTTGTACTAGTAAGTGAAATACATTATCGCTACCACAGCACGTATTACAGTCAGCATATTATTATATGGTGCCTGGCCGCCGGATAACTACCGCATTGACAACAATAACTACCTATAATATATGATAATAAATCCAGATAAATCTATCAGAAAAGTTTTCCATTGATCCAGCAGAGAACTGACAAGTTTCTGTGGAAAATGCAAAAAGGGTTAAGTAATTTAGGCTTGAGCAGGATTTATTTTTGAACAAAATGTATGCAAGTGATGAAATGCATTACCGGTGATAACGACGATAATGATTATAAAAATACTGAAAACGTAAGGCAGAACTTTTACATCCGAATATATAACCGAATCAGGCCTTGTTATCATTATAAGCATTTTCGTGTATAATGCCCGAAATACTAATGCGTTCATTGATACATATTGAAGCAGACATGGAAAAATATTTTTGGGAAAGTGTTATGAAAGTATTAACACATATTTTCTACCGTAACCAAAAAATTAACTAGCAAGAAGAGTCATACAGGTTCATGTAAAGGTCCAAACGCACTTTGGCCATTACATGTTTTTATTGCTTGTTGTCAACCAATATAACATTTTCCATTTTTCCAATAGTATGCCATCGTTCTTACTGACTTTTTTCACACATAATTTTATTATGCAACTACATATGGAGGGAATCGAACAAAATTTTAGTGGCACCACTCGCATTTGGATGGTTTCATGGTATTACTATTGCTAGAGCTGCATCCAAGTTTTAAATAAAATGGTACAACCACCATCAGCAAAAAATATTATTGTTGCCTTCTTCTTGTTCGTATAGAACAGCTCTCTCTTTCATAGAATTTTTATAATAATTCTCTATCAAATTTACTCAATCAGTAGCGCTCTGCCCTGCAAACAAGAAATGGAAGGAAAAAAACTCCATATCAAATTACAACCAGTGAAGCATGGAAAACGCCACTCTAGCAAGAAATGCAGTGGTGGTAGGATTATCATGATAATGATAAAATATCAATCACGAGAAAAAGACCATTACAAAAGTTTTACAACCGTTTTATGAACGCATGTAATAGGCTTATGTATTCGCTTATTGTTTCCCTTTTTTCTGTCTTTTCGTTGCAATAATAAGTTTTAAATTTTTCCACTTGCAAGAATACAGCTACTGTAATAATACATGTATATTTATTATACATCTCGGTTTTAACATTTTAGGAGGATTTCAATTTCTGCTGAATCATGGCCGACAACAAAAAGGAAAGAGAAATCGATTTGAAAAAATGATTACATGTTAACCGCAATAACAGTGCAATGGCTTATTAAGTTGTTGACTTTGAATAAAAAAAATTCCTACGCAGCTATACAGCCTGAATGATCAAAGGTCACAAAGGCGATTTTTGGTCAGCTTTGGGGGTTTTGGAGTTGTCTCTTTTACCCACTAAAATTATCAAATACAAACACATGCATTCAATTGCTACACAATTATAATGATTATGAACCTCTGCTGCAGGGCAGACAGGCAGCTAATTTGTGTTTCTTTGGGTGTTTCCAGAAACTACAAAACGTCAAAAGGACAGTGACAGAACACAGGAGTTATCCAGGGCAGCACGAGACTATTAAACCCTGATGCTGCATCACGTTGCACGCACTCATGAGATGAGAGTGATGGTAGTAGATGATTATTGTACGCTCGTTCATGACCTTTCTGCTGAACCCAACTACTTGATAGTCCCCTTATCGCTGCAAACACAAAAGAGATAAACAAATTAAAAAAGGTTGCACAGAAAGAAAATTGTTTCAACAAAAAAAACTGGAAAATGATAGGGAATGGATTTTGGATCCAAATTATCAAATTATAGAGAGAATGCATACTCATCACCTATTTCGGGATTTGACCCATGTATACAGATTTTTGCGATACAGTAGTAGATGGATGAATGTCATTTAAACTTTTGGCTTTGCATCGCTTACTTTTAATAAGTTGTGAGATAAACGAGAAAATTCTGGCCGGAGAGAGAGCGAAAGTCAAGTGGTCAGCTTGGAGCCGGTTGTTTGAAGTTCCCTGTGTAATTTTCAAAAAAGGTAGTAAAATGCTGATGATTAGTTTGCCGTTTGCCCTCATTAACTCCTTTTTATATTTCCAAGATGTTGAATAATCACATTGTCAGATAGTGAGACACGTGATTCATTTTATTGTATTTCATTTGATTATAGTATGCAAAAAAAAAGCAAACCAGTTCCAGTGGTTCTATCTTGAACTTTTAAGAATATTTTACGACTGATACAACTTGTACGTATGTACCTTCACAATTAATAGATAATATATGTATGTATGTGTAATCGAACTCTTTTTGTGAAGAATCATGAGGCATGTGTTATCATGTGCCTTTTTTATTTTATCACAACGAACGATTTGTAAAATTTGTAAGTAACATATTAAGGTGTAGAGAAACGTGGATCATGCGTGAAAAGCCAGCAAATAATTGAGTTTTTTTGGGTTTGCGTAACGAAAATAATTGCTTGTAAAATTAATTTTAGGCTCATGCTCTCTATTTTTTGAGTTTTGTCTGCTGAGAAAAATTGGGTCTGTCTTTTTTGTCAGTACAGCTTAACTACTTACCACTACCACTAAGAGACAAAGTTTAGTTATTTGAGGATAAATGGATTTCATTTACATTTTCTTGTGATGCGTAAGCACAACTCTAATTACTTCTTATCGCACTAGGTATGCTGCTCCTCTTTCTTGTTCTGACGGCTTTTTGTACCAGTGCCGTCATCTACATTACGTGTCTTATCAAAAGCGGATTAGCACAGAAATTATTGCCTTTATGGCAAAAAGTTGTCAAACGGGAAAACATGAGCATTTCCTTTGATTTTATTCCGATTTTTACTTGACACGGGAATATTTGCTGTCGCATGCCTTCATCACGTATGATTATGGTATTTATGGGACATTAAGAAATTAAATAAAAAAATTGTCAATTTACATAATATAAGAGTGTTCAAAAAAATGATCTCGAAATAATTTCGTGTATTACTGTCATATGGCTAGCACATTGAATGGAAGTTGAAAAGCTCAAGGTCATTTTCGTCATCTTGTCTGGCTATCAATCAATACCCTTTTACTACCACATGCACATGAGATCTCTGATGCTTCGTCTTTTTAGTCTCAAGTCAATCACGGCGTCATTTGCAAACATTTGCCGTTCCATACATACACATTTCCCTTTCAATTTTGCACCACAGCTTTCATTCAATTTAGTTGAAGGTTTTGGGGATCATTTGTTCGGGTTTGGCAGGCATGTCATATACTCATTGCTGTACAAACAAACCTATAATCTTAAAATTGCTAGAAAATTGCAAACAAACAAAGGTTTTGACGATAGTATATTTTTCAAGAGGAGATTAGGCTGGTGATATATTTGGCCTTTGCATAAGTTTTTGGGGTAGACGGGATAAGCTCATTGCTTGATCTTGAAAGCAGTAAAAAAAGACGAAAATGTACAAATGCTCTTGCGAGTTGTGAGTAAATGCTCTATTTTTTAAAGTTTAATCTCTAGTCAGTCATTTGCTTGTTGTGAATCAAGATGTTATTATGACGGGTAAATTCTCTGCCATTGCCCAATAAAGCAGATAGAAAAGAAGAAGAAAAACAAAAAATATGTTTTGAAAGAACACGGCACGACATACTTCATTTGTGCGATCCTCTGATGGATGAACCTCTTCCATATGGCTGCTCTATATAGTAAACTGAAAAATTGGAGTAGGTATGCCATTATAAAATGCGAAACGATATTATTATTATCGTGGCAATTTACCTATTTTACCTAACTGTGTGTGCCATGGGCTTAATGAATCTACATTTTCTATTCGTTTTACTAAACTTTTGTACTACAAAATACCACCACAGGATTCACATTGCTTTATTTTACGCTTCCTACCACCACCACCACCACTAATCTATTACACACACAAGCCTAATTTATTTTTAGATTTCTTCTTCTGTTTCTGTCTCTGCCTCTCTGCTCCTTGCAAGCTGGTGTGCAAAAATCCTGAACATGACAATCCACAGGATGACGCATACTGTGTAAAGTTTCACTGCACATACTGTATAGAATTGAAGATAGAAACACTTTCGAACGTAAGAACGCATCACACATCTACAGCGTGCTGCTGTAGCGGCGTGGTATAGGAAAAGTTGTAAAAGTAAATGCAGAGAATAAGAACATGAAAAGTATTCCAACAATCTGGGCCTTTTCAAATTCTCCTAAATTACATTTTCGAATCTAGTTTTTGCCGACTTGTCGTGAATGCATAGGTATTCCATTTGATGAAATTTATTGAGTATAATATGAACACCTTTCTTTTCCACTCGCTCTCCCTCTCTCCCTCTCTCTCTTTTTCTGTCTCTGATCCTCGGAGACACCGACTACCGACTGTGAGATAATTCAGAACATTCTCGAGAAGTGGTGAATAAAATAAAATCATTGTAAACTACACTGTAAAACTACAATGCGATAATCCATTATTATTTTAATATGTAGCAAAAACGGCTTTATATAAATGAATGGATCCGTGTAGCGAAATTTATTGCAGACAATAAACCTGTTTTTCGGTAGTGTGCTTAGAAGTGGTGAATAAAATAAAATCATTGTAAACTACACTGTAAAACTACAATGCGATAATCCATTATTATTTTAATATGTAGCAAAAACGGTTTTATATAAATGAATGGATCCGTGTAGCGAAATTTATTGCAGACAATAAACCTGTTTTTTGGTAGTGTGCTTGTAATTGTGGCTCAACGGCTCTTTCAGCATTTTATTATTGATCATTGAATGAAATTAAACTGGAAAGTTGGAACAGTTTTGGGAACCTTTATCAAACTCACAGTTGAGTTTTCACTCAATTTTGTTATATAAAAACGCAATTAATGTCGAAGATGGATGAGACCGACAGACAATAAAAAGTATAATAGAAAGCACACAAAATCTAAAATGAAAAGCTTTCCTTTGATGATAATGATGATAATGTTGTTCGGCAAGCTCAACATTCCTCCTGTTTACATAGGCACAACGGAACAAAAGTAACGTGCCTTTTTTATTCCTCTTTTCCCTTCTGCTAAATTTTTAAAATATCCCTTATTCAGAAAGAATGGTTGCTAAATGGGAACATGGGAGTGGTGGTGTTTTACAGTTTACCCATGCATTGCACAGTGACAAGGAAGCAAATCTGATGAAACGTACAATGTATATCCGGCCGTTTATTTTAATGGCTTGTTTTTCATTCTCATCTCGCTGCTAATTTTTATGCCTCTTTTGCATGCTATAATCCAACGTGTAATATGTAATGATGAACAGATGAACAGTGTTTTTGTTTTTTTGGGCTCATCCTCCAAAAAAATTATTTTTCCCTTCTTTTAAATCAAAAGGGATTGCATACTTTAAGAATAGGATGATGATGATGTTACAGCACAGTGGCAGCAGATAATATAGGCATTATCATTTCACTCACGACGACGAGGGAGCAGAGCCAAAAGAAGTAGCTAGTAGCCTTGGCCGGTTTCATCAGCAACACAACAACAACGACTGTACACTGTGACTTTTGTTTCGCTTTGTCGCTTGAAGGCTTACATTTTGATGTGCATCAGCGTTTTATAGTTTCCAGTGACCTCATAAACTTTTTTGTTGCTGCCCTGAAATAGCGAAAATCTTTGAAAATTCCATAAGAATGAGTACAGTCACTGTAAAATTACAAAGATCAGACCCCTCACAGCCTTGGGGATTCCGAATTCATGGCGGTGTGGACTTTAATCAGTCATTGGTGATACTGAAGGTGACTGCAGGCTCCTTGTCGGCTCAACAGGGTCTTTTGCCTGGAGATCAGATTATTCAAATTAACGGACAAGACTCTCTGCACCTTCGACATAGGGAAGCGCAGCAGTTGATTCTTGGAGGTGGGAACCAAGTTGTTTTCCAAGTGGTTCGTGGAGACAATGCAAACCTGCAACGTGTGCTTAATAGCAATGAGGGTCCTATCACGATTCAATCGCTGAAACAACAAAGCAGTAGCAGTACGACCATTAGTTCAAGTAGTCGGTCTACCACGAGTAATGTTTTGGCGAAGAGTAATGTTTTGGCGACTATGGTGCAAAGTAGCAGTGCCGTTAGCACTGCAGCCGTTACTCCATGGGCAGGACCCAGGTATACGGAAGAAAGTATAAAGGAAACGTTGACTTCACAGGCGCAAGTTTTGGAAACTGGAGCGATCGGGTAAGGATGGGAGAAAAAAAGTCATGAGTCATGTATGATTTTTTTTAAATGAAAAATATTAATATTTTTTTACATAAACGCAAATACTTTTTAGTGTCAACTTTATCAAAAACAAAAGAGAAGAATTGGATATGAAAAAGAGTGAAGTTTTGAAAATGCTCAATGAAATTGAACAAGAAAGAAAAGAAAGGGCCAGGAGTCCTTCAGTGCCGCCACAACAACTATCTGGCCAATCTACATTTGGCAATGCTAATGTCGCGAAATTATGAAGCGTCACTCCAAGGTAAGGCTAATAAAAGAGGAGAGCTGAAGAAAATGATGATTTATAGGATAAAAAACTCTTTTGATGACAAGATGTGTCTGTTGGTTCGACGAGTGTTTTGAATGCATAAATATGTTGCGTGTGTAAATCTGTTTATTTTTTTGTTTACGCACACAGCTCAACAACCTCAGGCTCCATGGGCCACCCAGCTTTCTCCACGACAGCCTCCACCGCAACAAGAAGCAGAGACAGCCACTCCCGTTTTCGTTGAAGGCTCATAAATAATTTTATCTCTCAGAAATTCCTGAATTTTATGTATTTTTGATTATTGCACAAAAATGTTCACGTATGCTGAGACAGAGGAGACCAAGAAGAAAAAAAGACGCATAAATATATTATTATTATTACTTGTTATTAAAATCAAATTCATATAATCCATTCTACACTGAATCTTGATTCATTTTCCATTGCTTTATATTACGGAAGTACTGTGTGATCTGTGCTTTCTATGTAGAAACACATGCATCGATTGTAAAAGCATGCCATCATATCCTTTATGTTCAACAGCAACATCACACAATGTTCTAAAAATATGAATATTGGTTTGAAATTTCTTTCTCACCAAAGCAGAGTTACTAGAGGTCTCGGCCCTAGGGGGGGCACCAACAAGTTGTTCTAAATCGACTAAAATCATTTTTAGACAAAAACATCGATTTTCTGAAATTTAGTTTCGGTTGGTAAATTTCTTTTAAAAATTTCGAAAAAATCGATCTTTTTGTAGAAGAATGATTTTGAGTCGATTTAGAGCAACTTGTTTTTCAGTGGAAAATTTTGATGCCCCCACACTTCCAAACCAGCCAACGTCTCTCTTCTATGCTCTTTCTTGCAAAAAAAATGTTGCAGAAACTGTTTTACAACCAGCAGTACTTTACAACTCACGTTCACACTCTCGTTTTCAATCTGGTGGCGGTGGTGGTGATGCGGACTAGTACAATTTTAGTGCTCAGCATCTCATATTGCGATAAACCACAAAACAAAACGTGAATTAGGTTTTCTTGTGGGGTGGTGGTAAATGTGAGTCATATAGACCAAGATGTTGATGTTAGTAGGTAACTCCTTACACACTCTAGGTAGTGTCTCCTTTTTCTAGAAATACTAATATCGATGTACTTTGAAATTTTTTAACTAGGTATATGATATTCCCCAAAACTTTACCATGGTCCATCTGGTTCCTTTGTAGCAGCACTGAATGCAGGCCGGAAACCGGGCAGAGCGTTCATTTTTCATATAATTTGAAACCATGTACTACCATTAAGAATGATATCCTCTTGACAAACGAATTTCTCTGTATCGTCAATGGTGATTATCATGGTGATGCTCGTAGACTGATTACTACTGCACTACTGCAGCCTAAAGGATTATAATATGTACGTCATCATCAAGAAAATGACATTTTGTGATGGCATGCATTTTCCGCTGGTCTACAAAGTACGAGCATCTGGCTTGCTTTTCCACGATCAAGTACGAATCCATCAACTAACTATGTACATTACTAAAAAGACTTTTAAAAAAGTTTGCTTTTGCATAATTATCCTGTCTCTCTTACTCTCATGAGTCTCATGGGCATCTTTAAAAGACTCTATGGCAAAACATACAGACAAAAATGTTAAATAACATGATATTATTCAAAAGTATGAAGCACAGGCTTAAAAATTGCTTTATTAGAGTTGCCAGAAACGAAGCGGAAGCTTGGCATCTTCTTTTCGTAACATTCACAGAGAGAAAGAGAGTAATCGACCATGTTCGTTTCTTTAAAGAAAATGACTAAAGCGCTACTAAACCAAGATGATGACGAGGATGGGATTAGGAGAATTTTTGTCGGTGACTGCGACGACACTTGTATGCACCACTGTTCTATATCATGCAGTGCATTTTCATCTCCCTTTCTAATATCCGGAAACATTGAGTGTGAGAGAGAGGGAGAGTGTTCAGTGAACTTGTTTCGCTGTGGAACTTGGAACCATATCATCATCCTCCGCTTTTTATGCTTTTCTCATATACTTTTGGTCAAAGCAAGGAGGGGAAGGAGGAAGCAAGGTGACCTCCTTGGCGTTTTTTTCTTTCGCACATGCATATATCCCACAATAACTTTCGTCTTCTCGGAAGAGCATTATCGTGTTTCTTTTCAAAAATTTTTTTGCAAATCGGTGGCATGGTAGTATAGTAGTAGTTATAGCTTTGGCGTGGTAAAGTTGGTTAGTTGGTGTATGCACTTTTTTGTGTACATGGACAGACGCTCTGTGGTGTACAGGACCATGTAAAAAAATTTGCCACTGTCGGCGGTGGTTGACGAAGGTGGTTGGTTGGCGGCGGTGGGTAAATTCCTCTTATTGTTGTGTTGCTCTGATCTGATCATATCCGCCGTGTTCCGATACATTTGGTCGACCTTCTTCTAATTAAGTTTTTAGTTGTAGACGAAAAAATAAATTGCCTTTGTCATATTTTCTATTTTTAATTTAATTTTTCATCACAGCGTGTAATTTTGTGAAATCAAATTACAATTTCAAGGGTGTGTTCGAGTACTGTGTGATTGTTTTGTATAATTTCTTTGAAAAAGTGAAAGTGAACACGGTGCAAAAAGGAAATTTTTTAAAGAAAAAATGGCGACATCCATTCGGCTCTCACGACAAAGCGGCCAACCTTGGGGTTTCAGGATTCATGGAGGCTCAGACTTTAGCCAACCCTTGATTGTCGTAAAGGTATGAGGCAATAAAATGAGACTTAAATTTTTTAAAATTATTATCTAAATTACTTTCTTAAACTGGATAGTTAACCAGAATGAATAAGTAGGTATATAATGATTGATAATTTAATGCCTTCACATGGCCTGTGGCTATACTTTATGCATAATTTGTGCATTATATGCAGTTTTCTAATCATCATCGATGAGCAAATAAGCTGCTTATTAAGAAAGTATAGTGTAAAGTTCATTAGATAATCTGGTCTTTTCTTGTAATAAAAGCTATATGCGGAAAGTGAAGGAATGAGGTTTGTGCCAAAATGCTAAAATGTTCTTTGGAGTGTGTTTGACCCACTTTATTCTGCTTACTGAGTGAGCAGCAATCTGTAGTACAGACTACAGATTCTCTACTCCCTATACGCACGCTAGCGATTTAAAGATGAGAGGAGAATCTTGTATAGTACGACATCGTCACTATCATCAATACATTACTTGCGTGTACTGGGCTTACTTAAAACATTTTCTTTCACTTTACTATTTTTGAACGCTGACGTTATTTCATGTTTTTTCCAAGCCCATTTTCAATGTCGTAATATCGTATGCCATCTTTCCAGAAGAGGAGTAGACAACAATTTTGTCT
>JAANSP010004147.1:0-10495 GCA_036850745.1 Homidia socia
ATGTATATTCAAGTGGCTTGTTTTGGTGGGAAAGGAGAAGAAGAGGGATGATGAAACTGTCATGTTTTAATGAAGTGTCTATATGCATGTATGAATAATGTATGGAAGGAGGATCAGTACGCGTTGATGATTGTTGTGATGGTATGCAGGTGTAATTTATATATATAACCATGTACTTTGAAAGTTGAGAATATATATAGCTTTTCTTGAGAATGTACTGTGTGAACTCATTCCTTGTTCCTTATTCTTCTTTCTCTCTTTTGAAAATTTTATTTCAGCTGCCACGCTCACTCATCCCTTTCTTGACTACATTTTTAATGTTTTCGGTCTTTTTAGCTCATCATTGTCATAATAAGTTTGTGGTGTGTTGGATCAGTAGAAAGAGAACAACAACTGATTTTACAGTATGCCTCTCTCTCTCTCTTTCTCTGTCATTATACCAGATTATCTTTTCCGCATTATTTATGTACGTACATATATATGGAACATGCGGATAAGCGTAGCACATTTTATGCTTCTTAAAGCTGAATTCATACGCACCCCCGTAACATGGTACACCTCAGCTTAAAATCTCTTTTTGAACGATTATTGCGTGGGTTGTAATCCCTGACGATTATGGGCAAAGATGATTGTTCTCCGGAGCTTAACGGTCTAGGAAAACCCTTTGTAAAAACTTTTACAGAGACATGTGCTGAGATTGAAGAATATTTCTCTACCTGAAAACTTTGTAAACATTTTTTTCTTTTGTGGCCACAAGAATTTTCTACTTGTAAAATGAACAGTCATTACAATAAATATAAATGTCAAAGATTGTTCCATGCTTTTTAATATTCTCTCTCTCTCTCATCCAACTTGCTGGCTTACTTTAAATAATGCAATGGTACGAAAGAAAAAAATGCATATCTTGCAGCACTTGGAAAATGAGATAAGCCATGTTCTTAATTTATTAGCATGTTTATTATTATTATTATTTCATTTTATTCGGCCTCTACTACACATTTCCTTTAACTCCATCTCGTTTTCCTACTGTACTGCAGTCAAAAGTTTTTTTTAAGTTTATTGCGTCTCGCGCGCGTTTCTCCATAATTAACTGCATAGAAAATTTGATACGGCATACGCATACCTACGCATGTACGTGTGTGAAAGGGGGAATGGTAATAGCAAACTGGAAATGATCAGAAAGGAAAAGGAGAGAGACAAAAGAAAAAGAAACTTGAATTTATTACCATGTAATTAACAATGAGTGCCTACTAATTTAGGAAACTGGACGTTTCATTTAGTATTTGAATATAATAACAATGAAGAAAAAGGTGTGAAATTCGATTCAAAAATGGAAAAAGAGAATAAATAGAAAGTCTTGATGGAATGTTAAGTGAAAGGAATGCGAAATGCAAACAGCCATTAAAAATAACATTTTGGCAGAGAAGAATATTTATTCTCTTTCGAAATGGAGGAGACACGGGTAAAAACTTTTTTAAACGTTAATTTAGTAACGATGATCTTTTGATGATTATGTACACGTACGCTCATAAGGATTATCATTATGCATATATTTAAAATGTAAATTGTAAATAGCGGATCTCATTTACATTCCCATTAATTTAATGCACGAAGATGATGATGCTGATGCGAATATCAAATTTTTTACTTTGTCATTCATTCATGTAGGTACTGTATACACGACCACACGATGTCCAAATATAGACAGATCTTATAAGGATTTTTTATTGAATGTTTTTACCACGTCGCCCGGTTAAAAAACCTCCACTAAAGCCCGTCACTGTCATTCGTGCTATTGAAGCTGAATGAATGAGTGATGCCGTGAACATGAACCTGTTTCAGCTGTTGGGAGTCCACTCGATTGCATGTCCATACTCTTTATTTTATTTTGATTTTTTCTCTCTGCTGCTGCAAATTCTACGACGACATGTAATGTTCCTCCTTGTCGGGAAAAATATTTTCTCCTTTTGGTTAAAGTGATGGTGGTGGTAGTCATCATGCATGCAAACAAATAAATCTACCATGCATCTTCTAGCAATTTTTACTAATTACGACGTAGCTAAATTTGGACATGAAGAGCCGTAAATAATCTTTCAAGCATTGCATGCAAAATAGCTAACAACAAGTTAGCTATGTAAACAGAATGGAATGTTTTTGTGTAAGGAAGGCGTTTTGCTTCGACGTTGCATTAGACATGTAATGTTCCTCCTTGTCGGGAAAAATATTTTCTCCTTTTGGTTAAAGTGATGGTGGTGGTGGTAGCCATCATACATGCAAGCAAATAAATCTACCATGCATCTTCTAGCAATTTTTACTAATTACGACGTGGCTAAATTTGGACATGAAGAGCCGTAAATAATCTTTCAAGCATTGCATGCAAAATAGCTCACAACAAGTTAGCTATGTAAACAGAATGGAATGTTTTTGAGTAAGAAGGAAGGCGTTTTGCTTCGATGTTGCATTTGGATAATACATTTTACCTGTAGCCGCAACTGCCAGTGAACTTCAATTAGGTAGGTATTTACCGGTTTACAGCGCAGGCCAACAGCAAATACTATACCGAATAATAATAATGCAAGCCATAATAATAACGCATTATTTTTCATTCAATCCACTCACCCAATGATGAGTACATGCATTTTTTGGCTAGGATAAACATATTGCCATCAAAATTGGAAGACATTGCATTCGTACCTAATCATCATCATCGTAGTCGTCGGAGAAAAGATTATTGATACGAATCAAGTGCTCCCACTCCACTCCTTGCATGGAGATAATCCTCTGTTTTCTTATGTAGAGATATCTTAATGAGCAATCTGTTTGTCATCCTGGTTTACTTTGTAACAACAGACTCATTTTATAGATGGATGTTATGCTATATTTTTTTTATTCATTTTGAGTGCACGTTTGTATTATGCATATAATAATAATACCAACAACTAGATAAGGTGTTTACACTCCTTGGTACCCATTTCTTACATTGACATTCTTTAAACCTCACTAATTGGAATACTTGTCTTAAATGTAGTAGTTATTATTATTATTATGAAAAAAGTAAATTGTTTACCTTTACTGAATTGCCACAATTCCGACAGAAGACGAAAATTGAATCATCCAACTTGTGATATCTTGTCGATAATCTCATTCCACTTCGAAACGACTTGTGATGATGATGATGGCCATGTTCAAAGTGGAAGTCTATGAGACTACTCAACCCAGTCCAACGTCCCATGGCTGCTGATTATTTTAAAAAGAAGATTATACAGTCAGATAGTAAAAAACAAACTTATTATTGCACAAGAGTAGTGTCTTCTTCTTGTGCAACGGCGAATGCCAAAATGCCAAAAGTTGCTGCTGTTTTGGCTGTGTGATGACGAGTGTGAGTTGAGTGGTGAATCCTATTCAAAAGCTACAATAATAATTTGTTACAACAACAATAATGATGACGCAACACACGGGCACTTGCAGAGTTCATTTTTGGAGTAGTTCCATGAATACTTAATAAACGAGATAGGTATCGAACGCGCCGCAAATGTCAATCTAAAACATACATGTCTATACAAGCACAACGCTGAAACCTTGCTGGCACCATTTATGGAAAATCAAATTGAAATATCTGTCCACAAATAACAAATTGCAATGCAATTTCAAGTTGTTCACTTATTGAAGAAGATACCGTTTTTGAAATGATTTGTGTGTCACTCAGCGAAACCACTCACACAACAAGTACTAGCAGCAGCAGCAGCAGAAGTATTTTTTGTAGCTGTAGATTTCATACACCCGGTTTCTTATTTAGAACTGTCATCTCCACGCTGACAGTCCACTTTTCTCAATCAAAGAAAACAACTTTGTTTCATATAGGTAGGTATTCTACAAATTTTTCTCAAACAACAACAAGAACACAAAGATGAGATGATTTGTGTTCAAGGTTTAAATAAATAAGTGCACTGATTTATCATGTTCTACATATATCAAAAAACAATAAAACCCGTTGATTGCTTAAATAAATAACGTCACATGCCTACACGCCTGCCCGGCTAGCATTATTAACATAACGTAAAATAAAATGTGCACCTATCTTACATGCACGTAATAATAATCTACAAGAGATAAAAGTAATTCTAAATGAATTGCGTGAGAAACTTGCACACAGTCACATAAAAAAGGAGACAGGAAGCCCCATAGTAAAAAAATGTAAATGTTTTCCAAGCCTACTATTCTACATGCATGTAATCCCGCAAAAGAACAAAATGTGTTCCTTTAAAAAAAGATTTGCTCTTCTGCTGACTGTCAGAATTTGACTGGACGAAGAAAAGGAATTTTTTGAGCTCAAGGGCTTAGGACATCAACAAGCATGCACACTCACATGAATGCATCGTTTCACCACCACCATCACCGTGTGCCTGTGTTGTGTGAAGTCAGTTGGTGTAAAGAAAATCTCTGGTAGTCCTCCTCTCTATAAACTTTTACGAATAGACATACATACATACAAGTGTAACACATGTACGTACAATAATCAAAAGCTGCTCATTTAGATATAATGTTTGAGAGTGTGTTGTTGTGGAGTGTGTTCACGAGGATGAAGACGGCAGAGAGTGATGATGATGAGGATGATGGGTACTCTTAGGTATCTGCACTCTGCAGGCAAGAAGACGAGAGAAAAAAAATCCCTTTTGACAAAAAGCGAAAAAGGATATGATGATGGGCTTTTTGAAATACACTTTTGAATGATGATGGTAAAATGTGTGCTGGCTGGCTACAGTTTTTATCTCTGTGTGTACCAAAGTATTAGGTATGTACGTAAGGCAATAATAATAATATAATAAAAAGAAGGAATGGAATTCCATTGCTCATTTGTTACCTCGTTTACTATCGAGGCAAGAGAGAAAAAAAAGAAGAAAAGTGCTGAAGGCACGACTCTTTCGAAAAATGCGTCTTGGATGATACGACGACTCTTGGTATGCGGTTGTGTAACCAATGATGTTGCATGGCATGCATTCATATTGTTACGTGTGGATTTTTATAGGTAACTTTTTCACCTTCATTTCATCATCATCATCATCACCACAACAAACAAGTATATTCATTACTATCATTCGAATGCAAAATAATGTATCTAGGTATATACTACACTACATTTTTACTCTGGGATTTTTCTATAGATTTCATTCTTCTGTCTGGTTGAATGAATGTGAGTTTTGAAATTACGTGTGGATTTTTATAGGTAACTTTTTCACCTTCATTTCATCATCATCATCATCGCCACAACAAACAAGTATATTCATTACTATCATTCGAATGAAAAATAATGTATCTAGGTATATACTACACTACATTTTTACTCTGGGATTTTTCTATACATTTCATTCTTCTGTCTGGTTGAATGAAGTGAGTTTTGAAGAAACCAAAATGTTTTGTGCAATTGTATTGTTGTTGATTGTAAAATATATGAAGAAATGAGTGAAAAGTAAAAAAAGTGCTTTGTTTATATAGCTTTTGGCTTTTCTGCAAAGTTGATTTTAAAAACATTCTAGCAATGGATGACTTGGAGTGCGATTACNAAAAAAAAGTGTTTTGTTTATATAGCTTTTGGCTTTTCTGCAAAGTTGATTTTAAAAACATTCTAGCAATGGATGACTTGGAGTGCGATTACATTTCGCTATCATTTCAGCCTTTATCCTGGTCTGGCCAACTCTCTTTTTATCGTTTTTCGTGATATATAATTCAAAGAAATAATTCAGTCTACTACTACCACTCTACTACGATGAAGACAATAACAACAGTGAGAATGATGCTGATGTCGATATAATAGTGCTCAAAGCATTGTTACCTATGCTGATAAACATGCTACGTAACAAAACATAAAAAGTGTAAAGGAATTTCTTACAGAAGACTAAGCAGAGGAGCCAGTCTTGGATTAACAATGTCCCTCTTGTTGAAATCCGTGAACCCTTCATTTATCCGTACATAGTTACAATAAGTTGGATTACGGAGTTGGACTTTAAATGAGGGGAAGAGAGTTATAGAGACGCTAGTGATGCTGCCGTTGAATGCAGTCGCCAGTCATCATCATCTTCATGCAATATAAGAAGAGTAACAAGAATGGGATGATGATAGTGATGCATGAGTAGTAGTAGTACATGTTAAACAGCCTGAATATTTGTTTTCTTGGATGTTATGTTGTCGGTAGTTGATGATGATGGATGATGATAATCATAAGGTGCTAGCATGATTACCGTCGCGCCAGCCATTAGAATACAATAACCAAGATGTAATGGTATTCTGCGTAGATCCATCATTTTGACATTACAAAAATTGCAGAGGTAAACTAATAGTAATAATAATCTATGACTGCATAATAAGGTTGGCATGATATGCTGTATGCAGGGATTCAGCTAGTCGCCAAACAGTGAATAGTCAAGTATACAATTCATGTTTTACTTGGAAATATAAAAAATGTACTTACATTACCTAGGTGTATGTATGTATATAAAATTGGTGGCTGATCATCATTATTGAAAATGTAGTGTCCTAGTCTCATCTCATCACATAAAAGTGGCAATCATGTTCTCACAAATAAAACAGAACATCTAATTTGCTTAATGCCTTGCAAAAAAGATGAGCTTCACCAAAACAAATTAGTACCAACAATCCCGAGCAATCATGTTCTCACAAATAAAACAGAACATCTAATTTGCTTAATGCCTTGCAAAAAAGATGAGTTTCACCAAAACAAATTAGTATTAAGTACTAACAATCCCGGCACCATTTTTGAAGGATAAAGAGGGGTAATAAATGGCTAATTATTGTAACTGAATTTTGCAGTCGCCACTAAATAAATCCTTAAGTAAATAAAAAGTCAAGCGATAGTTGGAATAACTTGAATTTTAGTATCGACAGCTGTAGTAATGAGCTAATGAAACGGTTGTTATTGCTAAATAATACGTTTAGGTAATAATAATTAATTGTTCGCGAGGTTTTTCTGATGAGTCGGTTAATTAATAGTATAATATTTAGTGAAATTAGTTCTAATCTAAAATTAGAAACAAGGACCCAAAAATGATTTTCTTGAAAACTAATTTTAAACTGACAAGCTTACTTCAATCATCACCATAATTAGCAGTCGCCACTAAATAAATCCTTAAGTAAATAAAAACTGAAGCGATAATTGGAATAACTTGAATTTTAGTATCGAAAGCTGTAGTAATGAACTAATGAAACGGTCTTTATTGCTAAATAATACGTATAGGTAATAATAATTAATTGTTCGCGAGGTTTTTCTGATGAGTTGATTAATTTAATAGTATAATGTATAGTGAAATTAGTTCAAATCTAAAATTAGAAACAAGGACCCAAAAATGATTTTCTTGAAAACTAATTTTAAACTGACAAGCTTACTTCAATCATCACCATAATTAGTATCCTTCTACAAATTTAATGGCCGATTTAATAATCGAGGTAGTTAAATAAAATATGTAAGACTTTCCAAGCGATTCGGTATTCCATTAAAATAGTCAACGGAATTTTTTAATATGACAGTGAGAAAACCGCGCGGAAAATTAAAATGAGTTTAAAATGTTAATTTTGAAAAATTTAAAATGACATTGTTTGCAAAAGTATTCATTTACACAATATTTGATGACAAAAACAACAAATCGAACAAAGGAATTGAGTAAAATGCAATGAATACAAGTGCAAGGTTTCTATCATACCAAGCCAGCAAATGTACACGAAATTCTGCCATCTATCCTAAAGTCTTTCATGTATGCACACGCAAACATTAATCATCATTTCATCTGCATAGTACAAAAGTTTCTACTACTTTTGTAAGATGCCAGCCTCAAAATGAACGGTTTTCATTCATTATTGGTAACTGGAAAGTCGTGATTTTCACTAGCAGGAACGAAGTATTCACAGTGGTGGCGTTTGTTTTATTTTTAATGTGATTTCAAATTTATGTTGTTTAAGTTTGTAAAACGCTAGGTGGACAGCTATTATTGAAGGGCGGGCAAAAACTCTGAATAGTTAATTTTTGTCATTTTGGGGAATAATTAAAATTGAAATTTACTTTAGTAAATGAAATGACAATGTCGAGTATGGACGTTAACCTAAACTTTATATTACATACTCAAGAAGAGTGGTGGTAAGGAGGTGAATTGCTCCGGTACAAAATTGTTAGCAGCACTAGAACTGGAACGTTTTTTGAGCTGCATTTATGCTTTTTGCGGAAAAATAAAATAAAAAAATCATGTAAATAATTATATTGTAAACGTCGATATACATATTGTCTATCTTTATCTAGTATAGAAATAAATTACTGTTTTACAGGTAATCATTTGTCGCTTGTTCATCAATACATAATTTTTAAATATAGACTTTCCAGTTAAGTTAACATATAAATTTTTGATTTTTGTTTCTTTACACTTGTCAGCCACAATGCGCCATTTTTACTGACTAGCAGAGCCAGAAAAGATGGATTAGATAATGTTAAAAATAAAATCGAAAATCTATACAAGAAGTATAAGCAATAATGTAAATACCTATTTCGTTCGTTTGAGATTAAATACTGGTCGTCAACTTTACGTTGAGTGTGAATTGCGTTTTTAATTAACAAACGGATAAAATCCGAAAAAAAACGAGCAAGGGGAAAAACGAGTTGAGAGGAATATCGGGGGAAAGGGGTTTTGTAATTTTATTATAGTGAATTTTTAAGAGTATCATTTGACGATTTTATCTAACTCTGTTATAATTCTTAAACCTTTTGACACTGTAAGTCGTTTTCTTAGGTCAGACTTTCTTGAGCATGGGTAAATACTAATTAATGAAATCATCCAAAATCATAATCACCACTTTTGGGTAAGTATACATTTTCAAAGCGTATAATTGACAGTGACTGATGCAAAATGTAAAAAACAGTGAAAAATGTACTTTTCACAGAAGCAGCGGTGAGCGAATCATTTTTTACAATGCAATAACCAATTTTGGGCATGATCATGCTATCAAGAAAATGTTTTCCTTGCACACCGATTCCCCTGTAAACTGAATACTTACTTACAGAGGTAAAGGAAAAACTGAAGCCTCTTGAAAGTGAAAATAATATATTATGATGGTGTACATGTAGCGTGCATAGTTAGGATTTACAATGGGTGTTAACGGTTTTTCATGAATCGCCTGAATCGGTTGGAGGAAAGATGCGCGACTACAACATTCTATTTTTGTATATCTGGATCCCATTTTTGGGTTTCCAAACCATGAGTAAATGAGGGAGCATGTTCTTTTACCTTACACATTGAAAACTATGTATTTACATACAGAGAATTATACACGTGGAATATAAAAAAGCAGTAGTAGTGTCTCGTATAACAATTTATATTTTACAAAGTTTGAAGTTGCCCGTGTGGGGTTTACTATATAGTAGTGAAAATTTGTAGTGGAGTGGGAGAAGGTTATATAGTTTTTACTTACTCCACCGTCCACAAAGTATGGTATTGCTAACAAGAGTAGTATAACGAACAGAATCGTAACCGACGGAAAAAAGGATTCATTCAGTTCGAGTATAGCAGTGCACAGCTTCCCCACATCTCCATCAACGAAGGAAAATAAGCTATTATTAACTTATTTAAGTAATGTACATGGACGAGTTGGCGAAATCATATCCTCCTATAATATCATCAAGTGGACTGATCCGATTAAGCTAGATCGTTATGTATCTCGTCGTGTGTAGAATCTAGCCAGTGAACCAATGCATCCAAATTTGGTTACTGAATATTTATACGGTCCAAGGGACACGCAAATATTTTGTATTAGAAGTAGTGAAGCTAAAATGTAATCATAACGAATCATTCTCCTGTTGTCTTACATTCCGTTGAATGAGTTGCCAAACCATTTCCGATTCTTTAAATATCCGCTCTTCTCTGCAGAAAGCCATTCAGCTCAGTCAGGCACTCTCGCTCTGAAAGACTCTTGTCTAGTTTTGCGTCTGGTAAAAACACAGTCGTTCCACATCCGAGAAGGAATTGAAACAACTCTCATTTGTTTGTTGCAACTAATTCTGTCTTTTCACATCAATATACACCGTTACTACCGCATTGTACATGCTGTTATAGAAAATTAAAGCAGTTACGCGTCTACGCATTACGCAACTCTTTATTCATGATCATTTTTCCTGGCATTCCATCCGGATCTCTTGAGTTGCATCCCGCATTTACCATGATGATGCTCTCTATATACGAATATTACGACGAACATGACAAACGTCTGGAATGCGTGGCTGTTATTCATGAGGGAAGCCCAATGAAGGTAAAAGTCGTAATACGTGAAGCAAGGCCAAGAAATATTTTTTGCTGTGTGGCAGTGCGAGGAGGGGCGAATCAAAAAAGTGCTGTTTACTTTCCAAAAGCGTTGCGTGCGTGCGTACGTACATGACTTTAGCAGTAATATTTGGAATTCAATGACTTCAATATTAAATACAGATGTTAGAAAACAAGAAAAAAAA
>JAANSP010004148.1:0-10489 GCA_036850745.1 Homidia socia
ATCTTTCTCTGTGGGTACTCACTTGATTCCAAAAAGGAGTATAATAGATAGAGTCAAATGATAAATTTTTTTGAGCTGTGATGAATGATTAGTGGTATAGTTGTATTGAAGTTATGTGGTTGCATACTTAAACATTGATGATCTGTATGAACTTGTACTTACTGCTCAAGAGGTTGGTTGGGCTTAAACCACAGACACTTGACTCGTCGAGGGAGGAAACAGCTAGGATGTAGCAAGTAGACAAAATTTAGATATAATAAAAAGTTGGCTTACACAAGTCTTTTGTGAGTGAGCACAATAATCGTATATAATATTTTATTACATGATCATAACATATTGGCAGTTTTGATGACGGTGAAAGAGGAGGATGCGCACCAACAGGGTGAATTGAATAAAAGGTCGCTGGCGTTGTGTAAGTAATTTTTTGGATGAATATAAGAGAGTACAAGGATTTATGGCTCTTATCTCACAAAGACCCTGAGAAAAAACTTGCTCTTGTATCAAAGAAAAATGTGGGAGAACAGATTGTAGTAACAATAATGCATTATTATTATTATACTAGCATATTATCCTTTTCCCAACAAAAAAGTCACGTCAATGCATATCTTGCATATTATACGCTTATATATAAGTAGTACATGTACATTGTACATGTACATTGTACATGTACATATGCATTGTATAATGGAGTTTGCTACCTTTTCCAGTTGGACGGAAAATATAAGCATTAAGTAGGATGGGAGAATAAGAGAATAAAGCAAGGTAAAAAATGAAAAAGTTTTCTTGTATTTCTAGGTCGATGAGACAAAGGTCATATTGTTATTGATCTCCTTTCATTCATGCATTTCTAAATTTTTCGCAGGGGATTGAGAATGAACAGAATGTAGTATTGTGTTTCTCTTACTTGGGAGTAAGAGTGTCCCAAGATACAGATACAAGAAGTGCATTAAAAAGTTTTTCACGATGGATATAAAATTACCCTTAAAAACTAAAACTAGCATATTATGTGAAAGCACATACAGATGATGACTCAGATGACAATGACACAAAAAAGGATTTCCTCTGAATTTCATTCAGCCCACCTCCACCTTAATAAAATCACATTATTCTCAACGGAAGGAGACACAGTAAGTGATGCAGAAAAGAAAAGATTTTTCTGTACACGTGTGCGAATCCGATTTAACTGTCACGACTGCCATCCCACGCAAATACAAAATTTCGGAAGTGCGAAAGTAGTGGTAAAATTGTTTATGCAAAAAAAAACATTTTGCAAGCAAATTGTTAAATTTGCAATTTGCTTGTAATAGTTGTAATATTTTGAAAGTAAAAAGCATATGCGTTCTCACCCAGTAAACCACAACCATGCACGCCTCGCCACCAACATGGATCATGGAAGGATCACAAAATCTTTACAAGAAACGGAAACAGTTATTGCATAGAAGAACAATGATTTTTCCTCCTCCTCCTAATTCGTATTCTCCCCGTTTTATTTGCTGTTATTGCCTACTACTACTCAAATGTTTTGCTTGCCTTTTTTACTTAACTTTACTCATTTTCTGCTTTTTTATGCCACATGCAGCTGCGCTCCTGTCAAGTCACGTCATGTTGTTGAGCATGATATGCCGAGACAAGACTATAAAATTTTTGGAATATTGTAGTGTGCTTGCTTTATGTATATGCTACTGAATCACAACAACGTGCATATTATATAATGGCACTTCTTTTCAGACTGCCTTGTGCCTACCCACCGTTACGTTTGTATAGAACGAAGAAAGAATGTAACAATGTTACTGAAACAGCAGCGGCAAGCCTCCACAGGCAGAACAGCAGGCATACTTCCGGTTCCTTTCGGGTTTGAGTGACGGTAAAAAAATCTGGAATCAGTCTATCTGTATGTTCAGTGTACACAATTTAGAAGGAAACGAAAATGGGGTGTGCTAATGGATCCACACGAAAGTCAGTGTTTCTCCTACTGGCTTTTCTTGTATTTTTTGCTTGCTACTCCGTCCCTTGAAAAGTTCCTGTCAAAAAAGAAAAATAATGGATTTTCATTTCTTTTTTCTACGTATTTCTCATTCCTCTGAATGTAGTGCTTATAATACTGTAACAAAAAATTAGCCAAAAAGAGAAAAGAATAAATTGGGAAAAATTTTTGTGGGGGAGAAATTCACACTGTGTAATATTATGGCGTTCTCTTTCGCCATCATTAATTATCCTCAGACTTTTTCCAGGCAGTAAGGCGGAAGTACTCCGTCCTGTAATGTGTTGCAGTGATGTGAGCTGCAAACAAATTATGAACTTTTCTCTTTCAAATACACAGGGTCAAACATATATATCTATAAAAGCATTATGTACGCATTCTACAGAGAGATACAAAGAAGAAAAATTCAAGTTGAATGTTGCGTTTCTTCTGTATGTGGTAAGTGTTTCTTCCTTCAAATTGCCTAAAGGAAGGTTTGAAACAACAAATATCTTATGATATTACTTCACTGATCATCGTCATCATCACCATCATCATGTTACACAACAACTTACCAAAGTAAGTCGTTCAATATGTTGTTTTCAAAATAAATGGTCGTTTGTCCAGTTACATTCCTTTGAAGCAACTAACGTTAGTTTTAGGAAAGGGCTATTTCGGGAAGAAAGAAATTTACCAATGCTCAAATCACGACAGAAAGAAATGCTCCATCTAAAGTCAACTTGCATGTTCGCTGCAGACTTCTAGAGAGCGACCGGAAATCTGAAAATGTAAGGGTGTTTGCCGCAATAGGTAGTTTTTGTAGTGTGGCGTTAGTGCGAGTAATATAACAATTTAAGTAAAAGATGAGACAAAGTGAAACAATATCTAAAACAAAAGGATCTGCTGCAGGTACTTAAAACGAAACACGTTCAAAGAGAGAGAGAAAGAAAGAAAGCCCTTTTTCTTGGTTGAGAGGATTGCTTTACAATGCAACATTACACCATAACTTTAGGTGCAAGTACTATAAACACAATAATATTACTAGAGCAGAACTGAAACTTGCTCAAGTTTTTTTTCTCTCAGACCATCTTATTATCCTTGTGTGCGGAGCAATCTCCTTGAGAAGATGAAGAGACGGAAAAGGATAAGATTGGAGAAAATAAGAGAAATGTTAAGCGGAAGAAGAAAGCCTTGGAGGCAGCAGGATGGATCTAAAGAAGAAAAAAATGCGCGCGGCGTATATAAAGCCAAAAGGAATTGATGCCTGTCTCTCAATGTACATTTTAGAAAGAAAATGTTCCGAGAAGAGAGGAATTAATAAGAAATTTGATGAAAAGATCAGACAAAACCCCCACTTTGCTTTTAAATGGTTATTATGATGGGTTGCTACACGTTATAAAATAAATGGTTTTATTATTACTACCAACTACTACAACGTTGGAATTCTGTGGGGTGGTGATGCGTTTTTAGCAAAACGAAATTCTCAAATATGAAATTTTATTTCTGTACACGTATAAATTCAATCTAAAAGCATTAAACACGGCAATTTTCTGCTGTTTTGTTGTCTGGTTGAACACGCGAGGCCGAAAGGGAAAACACACACATGACTAGGTCCTCCACTCACTCAGCCATGAAGCCTGTTTGATTATCACCATCAAATGGCTCTTCTAACAGTTTCGTTGAATCATTGTTGGTTGCTCTCTCATGTCTGATATTTGTATCACAGACGTTCACGGAAAGAAAACAATTTCCGGTTGGGTGCCACTTGTGTGATTATTGTTGCTGTTTAGCGTGTTTGATGACGACGATTCTGATGCTGCTACTACTGATGGTAAACAAATAGGGGGAAAATAACCTGTAAAAGCCCAGCGTTACAACGAAACAAACCTTTCATTTTCTTTGTTGTTATTTTCTCTTCATTTAAATTCCCTCAGCCGAGCGCTTCTTTGCAGCCAGAAAAATAAATGACACTGTAGTGTTTGCCTGTCTGTTTGTGCAAATACAAATACCAGCCACATGAAACTGCACAACTTATTGACTTTGCCTCTCATTCTGTGTAAATTTGCTGTGTATTTGTCCCCATTCCCACCATTCTTCAAATCAACTGACAGCAAAAAGGTGGAAATATAATAACAATTCAGTAATGGTGCATGTATTTCAACAGAGTTACCACCTACGTATTTGTAGAGCACACGTGTGGAATAGGACACCTATCTAACGCTTCAACTCTGTGCTGCTGCTGCTGCTGTAAACAGGCAAAAAACAAACACGACGAAACGGGGCTGTATATTTTATTTGTGTTGCGTGTATGCAACTGTTATTCATTGACCTAGATATCCTTGAAGTAAAAAGGAAAACGGAGAACACAAAATAATAGGAAATGAGGCAAAAAACATATATGCATAATATCTTTCCGGACACTCGTGTGTGGAAATTGGAAAGGATGAAAGCAGTAAGAAAAAAGGGTTATGGTAGCCGAGTGGGTGGTATTTCTTAGGTGCAGGCACGCGGTGTGTACTACTATACACTGCTGAAGCCTGCTTTGATATATCAATATTATTATTAGTAAGAGCAAGGAGATATAAGAAGTCAACAAAATAAAATCATCGTCATGTACAAGCACGCCTAGGTTTCCACTATATCCAAGAAGATCAAGTGGTAAGTAGAAAGAAAATAATGAAACAGTTGTAGGCAACTGGATGAAAGTAGAAAAGGGAAATTTATTGAAAAAGGCTGCAACAACAGTAACGTAACAGGAAAATGAATGAGTTGAGGAAACTGTGTAGGGAGAGAAAAGAGCGTATATGTATAGCTAGGTAGTTTTTTTTGCATATAAAGAGGCAGAGAGAAAATGAATTTCTTTTTTGCTATTTTCTGTTGTTTGTAAGTAAGTGTGTATACGTATCTATTGTGAAGAATAATACGCCAACAAAATGCAATCAGAAAATGAATAGGAGAAAAAAGTTGGGCTGTGGAAAAAGTAGACATGGAGTGAACACATATACCCGTATTATTTGACATTACATTTTATAAGACCTGTCATTTTGTCAAAGTTGATTTGAATGAAATAGCATGTTCCGAAGAATGAGTTCAAGCGGTAGTAGTTTTTGGAGAATTGATGATGATAATGATGATGACGAATAATGACAACGGCAGTGGTGGTGGTTATTGTGAATGAAATGAAACAAGGAGAAAAGTACCTAGTAAACAGTTCAGGTAGCAGGTAGTATATGAGTACACAGGACCTATAGGTAATAGTAGCAGGTATTTGCGCAAATACAAGTAAAATGAATAAATGTATGAACTTTGCATAATTTATTTCCAAGCGCCATTTGTCTTGCATCAAACTATTTGTCAAAGTTGATTTGAATGAAATAGCATGTTCCGAAGAATGAGTTCAAGCGGTAGTAGTTTTTGGAGAATTGATGATGATAATGATGATGAGGAATAATGACAACGGCAGTGGTGGTTGTTGTGAATGAAATGAAACAAGGAGAAAAGTACCTAATAGTATTCAGGTAGTATGTGGGCACAGGACCTATAGGTAATAATAGCAGGTATTTGCGCAAGTATAAGTAAAATGAATAAATGTATGAACTTTGCATAATTTATTTCCAAGCGCCATTTGTCTTGCATCAAACTATACACTGGAACCGCTCATTGAGATTTTTCTATTTACCGATCGGTTGTTGACAGAACACCTGCTGTCAGTAAATCGACGTGTCTTTTGCATTGACAAGTTGTGCTAAACAGAACGAGCGGAACAGTGAAAGGTTGGATATCAAGGTGTGGTGTACGTTTTGTCTGTTTCTTCCATGAGAAACAGCGGGAGGTACACAAATCTATATGCCAATGCTGATGGAAACTGTGGAAGTAAAATGGAAAAAATATCTATATACATTTGAATGAGAGGCAAGAAGTCAAAAAGTCTACAAACGTTTGTTTACTGCAAACGAGAGAAGGACAGTTTTTCGTTCAAAAGGGTGACTCGAGGTACCCTTTTGCGCTGTGGGAAAATAGAGCAGAAAACAGGAAATGAGAAAACAATATACATTTGAATGAGAGGCAAGAAGTCAAAAAGTCTACAAACGTTTGTTTACTGCAAACGAGAGAAGGACAGTTTTTCTTTCAAAAGGGTGACTCGAGGTACCCTTTTTGCGCTGTGGGAAAATAGAACAGGAAATGAAAAAACTGAGACCTTATTTGTTTTTCTTCCTTGAAAGTTACCAGATACACTCTATTTTATGTAGATGCAGAAAGAATCAAACTTTGCAATCTAGCTAGATGTTAGGGGCAATGGCATTCAACCAACAGAGTATTCCAACAGATGAAATCTGATAAAGTTTACTTGCGTACACAACACGGCCCACACACAACAACGCCTTCTTCACCATTTTGCATTAAGGACCTCTCGATAAAGTCTCGGGATTCATTTCGTTTAATTACAAAAGCAGCGGCAAAGACCTTGAAAGTGGCATTGTGTTTAGAAAAAGTAAGAGCCCATTAACTGTAGGGCTTCGACCGCCATCCTTAATCTGTCGCTATATATCCCAATGATTTTGATCGCTGGATTAGTTATTACTTTCATCACAATTGAGTGCATTCATTCATAAACTCCACTCTGAAAATGTTCAGAAACGTGACAAGCAATATCAATGTCTTTGTCTATGACATCATTAACACGCCACAAGCTTGCAACGCAGATCCAACTTTCATTCAGTAACTTGATAAAGGAGCTATTGTTATTAATTTTTATCTTTGATGGCTTTTTACGACATGCGCCGATAAATTAACGTTTGTCATATTGCCTGCGCCTACTTGAAATAATTATTGTTAACGGATATTGATCTCGCTTGTTCCGGGGAAAGACATTGAACCCCTTTTATTTCTGCGTGGGAAGCTTGGTTGGTGGCGAAGCAAGGCTATTATTAACTGGAATTGGAAAAGTATTTTCAGAATTTTATCAATCATCATCGGACAATAGAATTTTCTAAACGTAATTTGCTGAAGTTGCCTCGCATCTCAAATTTAAAAATAATGTGTGCAGGCAGACTGCTACAAAGAAATTTTTAGTTTTGTATTGTTTCCATTCTCCATTCATGTCGTACACAAGTCCAAATATGTAGTAATGTCACAAAGTCACAATAACAACACCACCCTCATCATCCAAACTGAATTGCACTATTATGGGTTTCATTGTCTTTGTGTGGCATATGGACACATATTAAATGTCACAAAGTCACAATAACAACACCACCCTCATCATCCAAACTGAATTGCACTATTATGGGTTTCATTGTCTTTGTGTGGCATATGGACACGTATTTCGTTATGAAAAAAAGATGTTTTTGATTATAAATAAATATTACAACAAAACAAAAGCCTTGTGTTACGTCTTCTCTTTGCGTATTGTCAGTTCAAGTTCAGTTCAAACATTTGTAAAAAAGCATTGTTTTATTGTTGCTCTGCTGCGCTCACTTTACTTTATGTCCTCTTTTGGTCAACAACAATAGCAAGGCGTATTGTTTTAGTTTTTTACAGTCATTAGCTCCATGTCATTCTGTTTTTTACCATAAAGTGTAAAATAGACCACTACGGGCTAATATGAACCTGATTTCCTTTCTACATTATTCTGCCTGTTCGCTTGTATAGTTTATATAAACTTGTGTATACGTTTCTACTTTTGATTTTTTTCTTTTGAAGCATTTATTTTCCTTTTACCATCACCAGCGGTACAATTTTTGATTTAAATAAATAATCCATAAAACCTGTTTCTTTTTTACAGCCACACACAAAGCTTTTGCTCCAAAACATGACACAACTTATTGTAGCGCCATTATCATGTCACATGTAAGCTTTGAAACACTATATACTCAATTGAACGATGGGGAGAGTATGAATGAGCGTAATCAAAAGTAGATCTCTCAGTCATTTTACGACGACTCACTCCAGTAACACTCCTTGCTTTTCTTTTGTAAACTTAAAAGACATCATAACATAACATCACATAGCAATGCTCTCGTAGAAAATAAAAGCAATCTCTGTCATTTGTACATTGTAGTGTCAATTTATGGCCTNAGACATCATAACATAACATCACATAGCAATGCTCTCGTAGAAAATAAAAGCAATCTCTGTCATTTGTACATTGTAGTGTCAATTTATGGCCTTAAAATATGTAGTTGTTGCATTGGAATGATGTGTAGGAAAAAGCCACATGCTATCTCATTTTTTAACCAAAATTAATATCAATGTACATTTGTAGCAAAAATGTTTTTACCCACATCATTTCTTATCTCTTTGTTGTACTTGTACATTTATACAATATAATAGCATTACCCTTTTGTAATGCATTGAATGATAATGTAAATAAAACTTTTATTTATCACTGCTTTCAATTTAGCAGAAACTGTGATCCTTTAAAATGTAGTTTAAGTTGCAAACATGATAAAAACAGCCATAATTTTACTACTGGTGTTTACCACATCATTTCACATTTGATTTCTTTCTCCATAACTTTTTCCCATTTCTTCTTTCCCTCCTCCAACCACAAAAATCGCATCAAATTTTAATGGCTTTTTGAGATGCTAAAATTGAAATGTGTTTTCTTGTGTACTACCATGTATAATATTTAACTTCACAGAAGAACATAGAAACGTTATTATTGGCAATAAGTGCAAAATACATTTGTGCAAATTGTACATAACTATATAAGCTATAGAAAGGGAAAAGGAAATGCTTGATTTTGCGTAAAATATATGCATATACCCGAGTGACATGTTTTGTCAAGCTGTTTTTAGTAGATTGTCATAACACAATTATTGACAATCTTCCTGCCAGCAAAAGTAAAGCACATCTATTGCCAACCAGTTCCTGTTGATGTGCTTTACTTTTAATTTCCGTGATTTTAGTAGATTGTCATAACACAATTGACAATCTTCCTGCCAGCAAAAGTAAAGCACATCTATTGCCAACCAGTTCCTGTTGATGTGCTTTACTTTTAATTTCCGTGGAGTACGCATCCTGCTGAGCATGATTAAAAACATATTATGAAGCCGCATCTTATAAAAGATGCTGATGTCTTTCGTACAAGTTTATATAAAAACAACAACAAGAGCGCAGTGTTCGTATTTTTTTTGTAACGTAAAGAAAACATGCTGACAAAACTTTGGACTCGGAGGAACATGATAAAATGCTGTGTGCTTGGGTGGAAATGAAGCCATATCGTATCTAAAAAGCACACAAGTAGTGATGGAGTTCTATTTTTGGTTCCGAACCGGATTCGCTTTCATCATCATGGCATGGCAAACAAGAAGCCTTTTCAAATCAGCACCAGAAAGAAGGCGTCATTACTATTACCATTCAATTCAGTTAAAGCTTCCGTATAATGTGTAACGAGAGGTGAAAGACATCAACTATTTACTTTTTTGCTTTGCTGCGGATTGTTTTGCACGCTGTATACAACTGGCAAAAGAGAGTAGGCACGTTGGAAGAAGAGAGGAGAATCTGTAAAACTAGCAAACAAGTGTACTGTACTAAAAACCGGGTTTTATAATATTTGAAATTGTAATGACGTAAAACCGTGTTCTTACAAACGATATGTTTTATGTTGTAATTGTGTTTTGAACTTGTAATGATAGGTATATATACATACTATGTTACAGGTTTTTTTTGCTTATCACGTCAAGTATCTTTTTTAACATTTCATATAACACAAATGAACCTTTCTACATGTTTGCCATGTACAGTTTTTTTTTCGTTACTAAATCTGTTTTCACTAAGACCGCTCTAAATACTTTTCTGAAAAGATGAGGATGCGAGATAGCAAGCAAATAAGTGGTGGTAGAGCAGATTAGCAAATCAGCCCAAAACACAAATGAACCTTTCTACATGTTTGCCATGTACAGTTTTTTTCTTCACAAAATCTGTTTTCACTAAGACCGCACTAAATACTATTCTGAAAAGATGAGAATGCGAGATAGCAAGCAAATAAGTGGTGGTAGAGCAGATTAGCAAATCAGCTCATATCACTCACTATACTGCTTGAAAAAGTTCATTTCGTTCATTTTTTGAGAATCTCAGGAGGAAGCGAATTAGCATTAAATTTTTTGCATTTTCTATAAACAAAACGTATACAAGCATAAATTTTAGTCTTTGTGCATTAGAGAATTATAAAAGAATGAAGCAAATATCTCCGTCTCGTCTCATCAGATTTGCCGAGTGATCCGCTTACCATTATGTAATCATTACACAATAGACAAAAACAATAAAGTTTGGTGTGCCCGTTGCTTTTAAGAAAATTGCAGAAAAATGTACCAATGTGCACATTTTATTTAGAAAAAAACGAGTAGAACGCACATTGGAAGGAAATGTGAAGTACACCAAGATAATAGCATTAACTCGTACGGCATTTTAACTTTATATAAAAAAATCCTCTTTGGATACTTTTTTTTCTACGTGAATTGAAAAAAAAATAAAACACTTCTTGCAATAAAGTAAAAGAGTAATCCTATCTCGGTGCACGCTCTT
>JAANSP010004149.1:0-10488 GCA_036850745.1 Homidia socia
AATAGCACCTGCAACAGAGGATCCGGCACGGAGCATAAATGTCCAAGTGTCCAAGTTTCATTCTTACATGTCGTAAACTTGGCCAATTTTAGTAAAGTTTATGACTTGAAATGCAAAACTAAACTGACTAGAAAGTACGTGTACATTAAACCTTTAAATTTTTTGTTTCTTCCCAAGATGTGTAATTTAAATACGAAAATTCCTACCACATAAAAACACAAGGGGTGACTTGAAACGTTTAAAATACGAAACTTGACGGAAGAATGTTTTTTAAACAAACTATTATTATCTCATCGCTAAAAGAAAAGTTCAAACAGTTGTGTTTTATCATTCGAACTCATGCTAATTATGTGTATGTCAGAGGAGAACCCGTTTGCATAGTATATAACGCATAAATTATAAGTGACAGAGGTATAGCAAAGCATAAAGTACTACTTACTTTTAAAATAAATATAAACTTTGATTCTCTGTAACCACAAATTTCACCTTTTCCAACAACATCGGTTTGTTTATTTTTTTACTAGCTCAGGAATGGGAATTTAAAAGTTGAAAGGGGTTAGGGAAAGCGGCACATCATGCACTAAACATTTAAAATTATTCGTTTTCAGGTTGGAAAACACCATAAAATTTAATTTGATACAAAATAGATAACTAAAAAATACTCTGGCTCTTTTGGTTCAAACTTAACAAATTCTCTGCAACCACAAATTTCACCTTTTCCAACAACAACGGTTTGTTTATTTTTTTACTAGCTCAGGAATGGGAATTTAAAAGTTGAAAGGGGTTAGGGAAAGCGACACATCTTGAACTAAACATTTAAAATTATCCGTTTTCAGGTCGGAAAAAAACCATAAAATTTAATTTGATGCAAAATAGATAAGTAAAAAATACTCTGGCTCTTTTGGTTCAAGCTAACCATTATTTTTTAAATTTTATATATGAGAGATTGTATTTATATGTCGATCCGATGAGCTGTGCACGCAAATCTAGTGAAAACCTGACTGCTGAAGTTAGCCAAAAAAATAGTTCATNCTTTTGGTTCAAACTTAACATTATTTTTTAAATTTTATATAAGAGAGATTGTATTTATATGTCGATCCGATGAGATGTGCACGCAAATCTAGTGAAAACCTGACTGCTGAAGTTAGCCAAAAAAATAGTTCATGTCTAATATTTAAAGGAAGCCGATGATCAACAGAGTAAGCACTCGAGTGCACTCTCATTGAAGAAATACGACAAACATTATTAGTCCGACAAACATATTCCATCAATCTTGTTGGGTGCATCAATCTTGTTGCGGTTTTTTGCAGTAGTGATATAAGTGAAATGCAATACTGCATGACTGCATCTTTTCCTTTTCTCATCAAAAGTAACAAGCTTTGAAACTATATAACGTTTTACCGTTTGTGATTCCTTTTTCCTTTGAAATTTTCTATGAACGCTAATTAAATGACAGATGATCATCAAAGTAGTGGTATAAGTGAAATGCAATACTGCATCTTTTCCTTTTCTCATCAAAAGTAACAAGCTATGAAACTATATACCGTTTTACCGTTTGCGATTCCGTTTTCCTTTGAAATTTTCAATGAACGCTAATTAAATGACAGATGATCAGCAATTCATTTTTCTGGTTGGTATTTAATTTAAAAATAGATGAACGGTTTATATAAACAGACGTGGATGCAACAAGACTAACTGAAAGTAAAAACTTTTTTTTACGAAAATCTTTTTGTTCATGACTTTACTTTGATATCGTTATGTAGTCCTAATAAACAGCAACGAACAGTTCGACGAAGATTTTCGGGGCACTGCAATTTGCAGTCTGCAATTCCATGATTGCTCGTGGAACAGAATCTGACAGCTTGATGGAATTCGCAAAAAAAAAAAGATAATGGAGTCATAATTTATGTTACCACTACTTTTACCGGTTGTTTATAAACTAGCATTTAGCAATGTCGGTGCATGCTTCATGCTTCCTACTTGTACATTGATGGGCAATTTTAAAAGTAGAGTTATTGTAAAATGTCACTTAGAATCATTGTCAGCCTAAAAATTAAAAAAGCAAGTACATTGTTAGGGAAGAGACGTGACTGCTCTCCCAAGCTTCTATTTCAAAACAACTTTTTAGTCGTGAGTTTTAAATGTCGTGGTGGCTCCAACAACATGTTGGTGGTGTGTTGAAGCGGTAAAGGCAAATGTGTTGTGTATAGTCGGCATTTATACATATACATTTATCCTAATTGTATGTAATATGAATTTATTCCTTTGTGTTTTTTAGCTGCGACTAGTTTACAAAGGTTTGCTGGCGCAACGAGGTCACGTTTTGTTTGTTAATAGTAATTATTGTACACACTCCACAAATCATTATTATTCAATTAAATTAGCAAGAGGAAAATTGCTAACTGCTACTGTTCCCCCTGCCAATTTTGCAGCCTACATACCACGCAGTAATAATAATTTTACGAATAATAACATGCCTCGCGATCTCATTAATTTTTAACAACAGGATCCAACTGGGATGGAATTTGGGAAAATTTGACGTTTCTCTTGTCAAGCACACCAGATCAGCACACTCTTTATTATCATGACCATTTTACACTGAGAAAAAGAAAATGCATTTATAAGCAATTGACTATTGACTTTGTAGTTTTGTGGTAGTAGGGCATACAGGCAGATGAAAAGCTTCACACATATTCGTACTATTTCGTCAACTCCCTTTTAATTGTAGTTGCTTATCCTCATTGATGTAATCATAACATGTTGTTTTCAAATCCTTTTTGTACAGGAATGTAGATCATTAAAAACTTGAAGTCTGTTAAATTTTGGTCACATTTAAGCTGTCATCATGGGTAAAGAGGAGTGTATTCCTCTGTTTATCAACATCAGCAAATAATTTAATAATATGTATGATTTTAAATGGACGCAATGAAAAAGTTAAATTTACTGGTGGTTTTTAAATAGGAAGTTGCAAACAGCTCTTTATTCAAGGTAACTGTTGAAGACTGTATTTTTGTGTAGAGCCAACTTGCAAATACCCAGAGCTGGCACTTTTTCACGAGTACAGGTTTCATTGTTGATATAGAATAGTTTGTTGTTTGTTATTGCAAAAACTACTGTAACTGTACAAACGCTATAGAGCTTTTAGATAAAAAGTCACATTGGGAATCCGAACAAACAAACAAATAAAAAAGAGCTGAAACTCCACACTCAGGCGACATTTGAATTTCAAAAAAAATTCCAACTCATATTTACTGTATTTTATTTGTTTTCTATTACAACACAAAGTGTGTACAAAATAAAGTCCATTGAATTATCTGAAGTAGTATGCTTTTCATTTTCATTTTAGATTTTTCTTGTACTACACACTACTCTACTTTGATAAAACCTCCATGCATTCCCTCAAGCAAATAAATTTAAGATTTCTATTCGGTTACAACACAAAGTGTGTATAAAATAAAATCCATTGAATTATCTGAAGTAGTATGCTTTTCATTTCCATTTTAGATTTTTCTTGTACTACACACTACTCTACTTTGATAAAACCTCCATGCATTCCCTCAAGCAAATAAATTTAAGATTTCTATTCGGTTCATTTGATATCTTGTATGCATTGCTTTTATGTATAGAGAACGCCTCCACATCTTAAGAGAAGGTCGTACGTAATCCTCAAAATGTAAAGAGGCTAAAATCATGTAAAATTTAAATTCTTCTTTTTCCCAGTAGCCCTTCAAAGCTATTTCCATTTTCAAGGGTTTGATGTTTTGATTGCAAAAAAGAATGAATGAACAACACATGTAAATGGAATAACAACGTGCGCTCTGTCTGTCTCTTACAATAACAATGTTTGCTGCATGTTTTACAGATTTAATTGCCTTTTAAGCGTCCAATAGATTACCAATGTGTGTGTGTGAACACTACCGCACCGATGTTACCATTTACCAATATTGCAGTAGTCAATCTCCAAATTGTCTATGCTCTTTGTTGCCACTTCTATAAACGGTTTTTTAGTTACCGAACACGAAATGCTAAACATGTGAGCAGTAGTCAATCTCCAAATTGTCTATGCTCTTTGTTGCCACTTCTATAAACGGTTTTTTAGTTACCGAACACGAAATGCTGAACATGTGGTTGTTGTAAAAAAGAAGTAGTGTATCACACAACACAAAAGCTTACATGTTTTTTAATGTTGAGTTTAACCATGCATGTATGTATCCTTTATCGGTTGTTCATTTGATTCTTCACTCGCACACATCTTCTTTTTCTTCTTCTTCGTGTTTCACTAATATGCTTAATGCTTTTCTGCTGCTCAACACATTTTCTGACATTCTACCTCATTCTATACTCTTCATCAGCTCCTTGTCTGAAGACCACTCTCATCTCGTCTCATCTGGCATAGATCTCCTTCTCCTTAACATTCAATTGCTTTTTTATTCGTTCACGAGACTTGAGAGCTGCTTCTCGTGCACACGTCGTTCAGGTTGTGTCGCAAAATTTCTGACATTCGCTCACACACATTCACATGAGAAGGAAGATCGAAGATCCTCTTACTTTTTTGTGCACGCAAGGTGAATTCGCTGTGATTGCTATTGCAGATCAAGAGCATTAAGACAAAGAGCACTGTGAAATACATATGCCTACACGAATTTCCATGTCTCTGTATTGAATATGGGGGAATTCTGTTGAGTCGAACCAATGCTACATTTTTTACTTGATAGAGAGAGAGAGAAATATACATACATCTCTCTTTTCAATTATCCAAAATTGTTTCTTTTTCTTTCTCTTCACGTGTTGGACTCTTCCGGTCAATCTTTTAACAAAAAGACAACTCCTCACCTACTGAGACACTGAACACACATTCACATGAGAAGGAAGATCGAAGATCCTCTTACTTTTTTGTGCACGCAAGGTGAATTCGCTGTGATTGCTATTGCAGATCAAGAGCATTAAGACAAAGAGCACTGAGAAATACTTATGTCTACACAAATTTTCATGTCTCTGTATTGAATATGGGGGAATTCTGTTGAGTCGAGCCGATGCTACATTTTTTACTTGATAGAGAGAGAGAAAAATATGCATCTCTCTTTTCAATTATCCAAAATTGTTTCTTTTTCTTTCTCTTCACGTGTTGGACTCTTCCGGTCAATCTTTTAACAAAAAGACAACTCCTCACCTACTGAGACAGCAATACCATCAATTTAAAAAAGAAGAAGAGAAACTTGGTGTACAATACTTTGAAGTGAATGAGTTTTCTATATATACAGTCTCACGTTTCCCATTTACTCTACTAACTTGGTTTGGTGTTTTATATAAGTTCTATGATATTCCAGACGTCTGCAACTGTGATTGTGCTGCTAATGCAAGTCTTTGTCGTGGTGCCTTTTCTTTATCACGTTTTTCCAGAGGAAATCAGTGTCGCTGAATGAATTAACACTGTTACCGAAAAAACACATAGTGTGTGGGAGCAGCAACGGAAACATAGTTTTTGCCCTTTAAAAAAGACAGTGTAAAACGTGAACAGAGACAACAAAGAAGAGAGAAAGAAAAAAATATCTGTCTCTTTCCAACTTTTATGAGCCTGCACTGGAAAAACTTTCTCACAAGGCTTTCACACAACAACAAGATTTGTACAGTATAAATAACATTCAGTTGCGTATGTTCACGCCGCGTTTTGTCCCTTTTCCCTATAAGTATCTTAACTTTTCGCTCCATCTCCTTCATTCTCCTCTCATCCGTTTCCAGAGATGCACGCACGCAAAATAGGGCTGAAAAAGACAGGACGAATTTGACATTACAAAACAGGGGTATAAAAGAGATGCCTCTTACGATTGGTGTGTAGTAGAGGAGATCAGTGCTAGTAAAAGCTATATTGAAATATTGTACTTTGTGCTCAGCCAACGGAAAAAAGGAACACGGAAAAGCATGTCATTTATATGCAGACAGGGGAACGAAAAAAGGGTAAAAGGAAACTTGTGCACAGAGAAAAAAAATAAATCAAACAAAATATGCAAACAAAATAATACATACTGATAAACATTTCAAGGTGCAATTTTACGTTTTTTGTCATAATAAAACTTTGAAGTAAGGAAGAAGTCAAAGATTTGCAAACAAGGGAAAATTCCTATTAAAACATTCATCATTTTGTTCTTGTGGTGGTCTGGTGGTCAACATACAGACAACAAAGTTCCTATTTGGAGGTAATAAAATAAAAAGCTCTCATCTAAATGTTATCAACAAATCCAACTTATAACTCAGAATACATTAATATTATCCACTATATTCCCACGACATTTCACAACTTGAAACTGTGAGTACATTTTGTGCTTTAAAAGCACATTTGTTTGTATTTTCTCAGACAATACCGGCGTCTGTTAGTTTGTTTACATCGTGTGAGAATAAATTTTGTTTAAATTTAAATCAAGTAATAATTCATTGCTCAAAAGGCCATTTCACTTATCTGCTTCCTTTCTGCCAACTCAGTTTTTGTGACAGTTCTCCGGTGAAAGTTACCATCATCAACAATGACGCATCATCACTTGCACAAACTATCTTTCACATTTTGTCAATAATAATTTTCTCTCCTGAAAGAAGGTGACAAATTGTGCTGACATTGAACACGGATTTCCACTGAACACCCTATCAGTCAGGTAACAATCTTACAAAAAACCTCTCTCACAGACACACCAAAAAAGTAACAAAAATTGATGAGGAAAAAAGCTCATCTTAAATGGATAACGTGTGTTCTTTGTGACAATCTAATTTGCTTCATCAGTAAACACCTCCGCAAAGAAAAAAAGAAAACCCTTTCACCATACCTTAAACCTGATTACTTTACCTACTTTCGCGGCCACCCTATTTCTATAAAAAAAACAAAAGTGTTGATGATGATGATGCCTTTCTAACCAGCTTATATATTGACTCCTTGCATAAACCAGCAGAAACTTTTTACCTTGAGAGTTTTGTGAGACATTAAATTGCATTAAAAAATAATAATAACAAAAAAGTAACTCTTTTATCTTTTCATGCTACTGTGGTGCTGACAAATTTCAAAGAACATTTTGGTGTTAATGTTGTTGTTTCAAAGCTTTCTTTCTGTAAAAAGCCTTTCTTCTAGTGCTAAACTGCAGCTCTTCTCTCTTTCTTCTGCTACTGTCGCTCTATTTCCTTTTCTTCTTCTTCTTCTTAACATCTGCTGTTCCAGATACTCTTCCTATCATTAATGTTTACAGCCCACCACTATTTACATTTATAAATAATTATAATAATTAGTAAATATCCTTCCTTTAATAATAATCATAATAATAATGATAGCATTTAAAATAATGTTCTTACATTGTTAAATTTTCCTGCTTCTGTCGTTCCATGTTAACAGCGCAACGTTTTCGCCTCTATATCTAAGTCTAACTGACTCTCTGTAAATAGCTGTTTATTTGCTGTGCTGACCAATTTTTAGAACCCAGTTTCTAGTCCATTTAGGTCAATTAGTTTTCTCTCTAAAAGAGTTTGTGTAGCTCTTTTTCCATTGTTGTTGTAACTGCATCTTCCTCCAACTACTACTCTTCAAAGCACCTTGCTCGAAACCAACCAACGTGCAATAAAATATTTACGGCATAAATGCTCTTTGCAATCTTGCAGTAAAAAAATAGTCGTAGTGAATATAGTTAATAGTCAGATAGAATATAGTTTTAAAACGAATGTACATAATTTAAAAAGAAATAGATCCCAGTTTATAGAGTAAAATATATACCACCATAATCCAGGGTTATGCTTGAATTACTCCATATTTACTATATCCTTATAGCCATAACCATTATATTATTTATTGTTCTCCTCTGTTGTCATTTTCTTAATTGTTATTAAGGAAAAGTATGTAAAAACCAATTGGATTATCTGATATCAATAATTAGAATAGAAGATTATGATCACAACTGCATTATGTACTCTTGAATATGGTATGTATAGATACGTAGGTAAAAGCTGGGGAGGTGCAGCGCAATGGAAGTGGAAGAAAGTCTGACAATTTTGTTTCTACAAGAAGCACAAAGGAACATCGTCAAGTAGTAGGTAAAAGCTGGAGAGGTGCAGCGCAATGGAAGCGGAAGAAAGTCTGACAATTTTGTTTCAACAAGAAGCACAAAGGAACATCGTCAAGTCTCACAATGCCCCAGCACAATGACATATGTACCTTGTCACCCGAACGTTTCTTCAAACCTGTATAATAATGATAAGAGGATCTCGAATAAATATGTGAACAATTTTGAGTTGCTATTATTGGAAAAGAAAGAATGACAAGAAGAAACCTCACAACAATCAACTCGAAGATCGTTTCTAAAATTAAACGGGTTGACCAAATATGTACCTTGTCACCCGAACGTTTCTTCAACCCCGTATAATAATGATAAGAGGATCTCGAATAAATGTGTGAACAATTTTGAGTTGTTATTATTGGAAAAGAAAGAATGAAAAGAAGAAACCTCACAACAATCAACTTGAAGATCGTTTCTAAATGTAAACGTGTGGGCCAAAGGAGATTTTAGAAGATTGTTGCACGGAATGGATTACTTTTCCGTTTTCCTTGTTTGTGTGCCAGAAGAAGAAGACCTACCTAATAAACTTTGCAGCGTGTGATATATTTTCATCAGCGTAATGCGTAACCCACAAAACTTGAATCTTATACATTTCCTGAAGCAAATTGCTACTATAATCCACATAAAATAGAAAATGACTATCAATAATCGCCAGTAAACACACCCGCATATCGACATCACCTTTATGTATCATCGTTTATTTGAGTGGCGGTCTTCTTGGCGTCGGTTCTACCAATAAACATTTTCAAACTAAACAACATTCAGATCTTCTGTCATTGTTTTTTTCTGCACGGTAAGAAAAATGAGGGAACGTCTTTATCTCATCCAACTTTCATCTTTTAGGTGGGTTTGTGGGTAACCACTTTATTTACAATTTGCATAATCATTCTTTTGTACTCATCGTCATGTTTGTTGATGATTATGACTATTACTCTACTACTACTTCTTCTTGTTTTGTCTATTATTCCGATTTAATCAATAAGGAAGCCTGAAGGTATAATAATATTAATTATAAAATCGAGTACTGTTCCGTGAGCTATACGCACAGTGATGAGGCTGATGATGATGATGATGATAAGATGGAACGATAAAGAGTTTCGCTCGACAAAAGGGTAAATTGATATTGGGATCGTTTGTTCATGCTCAACTATGAATTTAATGAGTGGTTATAACATTACAAGGTAGGAATACAAATAGCCCATCTGCATCCTTAATATTATGTTTAATGTAACGGAACACAAAATGACTAAAAAAGAAATTTGTCTACGTTATATAGTCTTATCGATAATGATAAAAACAACAGTGTAGCTATGTATATAAAACTTTGGGATAAACCGTTCAATCTGTATGTATATATTTTCGATAAAAATGCAGATTGTTTTCCACACAAAAATAAGGGAGAGACAAGACAGGGAGATAATAAAAGTAATTTGATATAGTTTGTCTGCATTGTCTTTGAAATTGCTTAAAGGTTGCTCATTTCATTAAAGTGTACGAGTTAAATTTGAAATGTTATTTTTTACCTACCTTTTTATATGTTTACTCAAACAATAATAATAATTATTAGCTTTGCTGTTCTTATTGTTGTAGTAAATACTGGCAGTAGATAATATTTATTATAGTTTGGGCAGAGAGTTGTTCTACAAATGACAAATTTTACAAGACAGACAACATCCGTTTCGTCGCAGTTTCTACCAGCATGATGCAAAAGGTAGAAAAAAACTTAAAACAATGCCAAGAAACTAAGTGGAGCGAAAATACTCTAACTGAACTGCAAAACTGACCAAATGTTTTGGTGTGTCTGTGATCCTGTTTTGCTATGACTTGGTGGAACCCTTATGTATGTCTTTATAGTTGCAGTTTACACTCAATTATGACAATTACTTTCAAAAGTGATTGCTGACGCTCAAGGCACCTAGAACTAGCAATAATGCATAAAATATGGTCGTATTGCATTGGCTACAAAAGTCGATCAGAAAATTAATGACTTCTGTAGTTGTTTTGGAGAGGAAACTGGTACACACCAGCAGGATTCCACGCTTTCATTAAATCATACAGATTTTGGTTTTCTATCTTGTTCATTCATTGTGCAGTGACAAAACTGCAGTCAGTGCCAGTACCACCTTCCTCTATGTTGTCAATATTTTGTTCAGTTGCTATAATATACTGTTAATTTCTGTATACGATATTCAGGGATGCAAACTAGAACTAGATTCATCATTCCTTTTTGATGCCTTCCAGTTTTCTCTACCATGCGCATCATTCAAGTTTACAGAGGCATAAATTCGAAGATTATAATAGGTAATAATAATACTTATATTTATCAAGATTATTTAAATAGATTACTTGTAGCACTAAAGACATTCCAAAAGAAAGCTATAAATCAAAAAGCTAAAGAATCTAA
>JAANSP010004150.1:0-10488 GCA_036850745.1 Homidia socia
GTACAGTTACTGGTCGTGATGATGATGATGATCACATATACTTCCTTGTTCATTTAAATTAATAAAAAGAGCCATTTAAAATACATACATTTTGTAGGTACATTTCCTGCAATGCGGTAGCACCATGCATAAAACTTTCAACATAATAGTAGCAAAGGTGAAAAATAAAATATTTCTGTCATTTCAAGTGCTTTTAGCTGTCAAAACTGTTGTACTTTTCGTTTCATTGCGATTGCTTTCGTAGCCACATTTAGCATTCTATCATTGTATGCAAAGTAGGCTTAAGCATGCAGAAATATTTTATACTCAATTACTTCACCTGTTCCCCCAATTTACCAAGATGCATGATCTAAATAGGGCAAAGTAATAGTAAAGTTCCTTAAATTGTTAGTACAAACGCTTGTCTCAGTTTATCAAAGGTGAGTTTATTATTATAATGCACCCGAACATCTTTTGTCACACTTCACTTTTGTAGCAGCAGTACCCAAATTAAGTATTCTTGTACTCAAAATTTTTCACTGCATCAACTTTATAATTGCAGGTTTATTCATTGAAACCGAATGAATTTAGAAAGCGTGAAATAAATGTAACAAGTACAATGCAACGCCACTGGTGAATGAGATGACTTGAAGTATAAAGTGTGGATCGTGTTTATACAATAAACAATCACTCATTGCTATCACTTTACCAATTAATTGTAATTTATCAAAATAGCATTGCTCAGTAAAACAATGCCTTGAAAGAAATTTAAAAGCATATACTAAAATATGCTTATAGCAAGTAAATAAAGCGAGTTCCAGTTTTTAACAACATGCAATGCAACATACAACCACCACCATCCTTTCCATCAAACTTCAAAGTTCGGGAGTGGGAACCCTTCAGGGCAGTAAAAAAATCTAGACCAAAATAAAAGCCCTATTCCAATGCAGCCTACACAACAATTATGTAACACGAACACACGCTAGAAGTAAAATGCATAGAAGCAACAAAATCTTTCATAAAAAGGTTCGTTTTAGAAGGTCATTTCCTCCACGTGGGATACTTTATTTTATTCTCCCGATAAACAACAAATTAAATGCATGGTTCTTTTTTTCTATCATAGATACACTTCTTCCCGATCACTTGCATGAAAAACTGCATGTAAAAAAATTACAAACATCCTCAACAATATTTTTATTGTCCTTTTTACCTAAAGGATATTTAGGATACATGCTACTTTTCACGTGCTTAGTATATAGCAAAACATTTATGCATAAGGAGCTAAATTTTTATTATTGTGCAGTACAGCAAGGACCATTATCATCAGTTGCTATTTATTCCCCACTAAAACGCAGAGTGAGTTATTACTGTATTATCAGTTCACTTATTTACGTTACATAACGAGCTTGCATCAAACATTTCATAATAAAAGTAGAGGGAAAACTACAGGAAATGACATGCGTAGACATANGGGAAAACTACAGGAAATGACATGCGTAGACATAGACAATTCAAATTTTTGACAATTCATTTTGCATGACATTTGGCAACTTTCCTGATGCAAAATATATTTTTGTTACCTTCAATGTCGATTGTTTATTGCTATTTTAAGCCATTCAAGCCAAAAAAAATTATTTTATGCTGAAACCAAAAAATGCATTCACTTTTTCATGCCATGGCGTAGGCAGAGGAAGCATTTTACAATAATATTATTCTGATGCCTACATTTTTTCTCGGGAAGATGGCCAAATAAATGATTGCATATCAGTAATTTTTCGTGACCAGGCATGATCAGGTTTGTAAGATTTACAAAATATGCCAACGATTTACCACCGCAAAAGACTTGTTGTTTTATGAATTTCACACACTGCACTGCTACTGTTTACACTTGCCTTGAATGTTTTACACCTCTCTGAAACATGCTGGCAGTACTGTGCTGATACTGCTGCTATTACTACTAAACTTTGGTAACTAAAGACCATTCTCAACATATGCTTTTTACATACGTGTGGTATACGTGAATGAGTTAATGATGTTAATCAGTCTCATCCTTCTCATCATCATCAAAAGTCTGACCTTCAAACGCTTCAGCTAGCACGGCTAAACGCCATGAATGAGCCAAGCAGATGTAATGATGATAATAAAGTATAATGTAAGATGGATAGATATAATGAACCCATATTTGCAAAATCTCCAGCTGTTTAGTAATCTATTTTAGGTTCTAAAAACGAGTCGAACCTGTATACATATCTTGTGTATTTCACATACTGCTTTATAACCTGAGACAGTTTTTGCTTTTATTTGGCAGGGAAAATTATTACATTCTAGAAAAAAGCACGGAATTGCTTAATTTGCTACATCAATACTTACAATACTTCAACTGTCATAATTTAATATTCAAGAATGATTTCATGCACTGCAATAATCAGTTTGTAGTTTTCTCGCACTGTATTTTTAGTACAAATGTTTTGCTCTGCAGTTTCTGCCATACATAATAGATACGTGTAAAGTTACGAAGAAGGTGGAGTTTCTACAATATTTTGCAAGTCAGTCACAGAGAGTTGTGTATAGTGTGTGTATATATAGTTCGTCCTTGAGAAGGAAAGGCTCAACGAACGAATTGAGCCAACATCCCACCACCACCACCATACCAGTAAACCTTTCGTAACTTCTTATACGTTCACATCGCATATTATTCACTTCCTTATTCATTTGCTTTCATTGTCTTTGAGCGCCCGAGTAGTATTTTCTGCATTTTTTCAAGTGTGCAGTATAAACCTGTCTCTTTGGAAGAAATTCACTTGACTGTTGAATATAGTTTTGCTATACCGATCAGAGATGGGACTAAAATATATTAGTATTTTTTCTAAACAAAAATGCAACGAGGAAAACGTGCGCTATTTACTCAAATAAAATTCAAAGAAATGGCAAAAAACTAAAAGTTATGACTTAAAAAAATATTTGCGTCAGGCAGGATTCATTCATGTACCAAAGTTACTACTAAAAGGAGTAAGGAGCTATCCGTATTTTTAAAAAAAAATAATGAAAGAAGAAAAATTTTATGCAACCAAAAGTCTGCCAATTTAGTCGTAGCCATATTTGTTATCATCATATATTTGGCATGAGAATTTGCAACAAAAACACGTTGGGTACGTTTTCGTTTAAAAAGTATCTTGCTAGCCCAATTCAAAATTCATAACATTGTAAAATCATTCCAGCACAATAGCCTTTTTTCCATAACCTTCAATCCAATGAAAGTTACCTAACATGTCATTTTGAACTTCACAGGTGGTATATGGCACTGTATTTACTTAATCCATAAATTCACATGAAAACCATTATATTCCAGCATGTTCACGTTGTGTGTGGTATAAAATGTTGTACGACATGTAATCAATAACGAGGCAGGCGTTATTATGCATTATCATGATAGAGGATAGCAAGTTTTGTAAGTGAAAAATCTATTGTTATCATTATTATTATACTTCAATTTTACTTTTTAAAACTCGTCGTTGCGTGCTTGGTCTGCTATAACAGCACAAAAATGGGAAAAAAATAAAATGCTAAAGTAGATTAGATTTGTACAAGTAAAAGTAAGCCAAGATGAGACTGCTTACTCTTCTAGCTTTACAATTTTAACATGCGCAAAACTAGGTATTTTAAAGTAAATTCAACACATGTGTATTTAAGGAACCAGACAAGTCTATTGATCAAAAACTACTTATTAAATTGATTAAACTTTTGCAATGTATTACCTATTATTATTGGATTCTGATGTAAATCTACAGGAGCATTACTGCTGTTGGATACAATTCGATTTGTGGTATGAAGGTCGCCTTGTCGCTTGTGTATTTGCTTACATGCACACTTTTCCATGAAATTCGTGGCAAAGCATTTAAACATACGGAATAATTTTACAGATAAACAAAATCGCATCCGGGTTTACAAAAGTTTTCTCGACATACACACCTGAACAGATAAAGACACAGTAGACAACCTGAGCTATTTCAACTTATCATTTACATGAGTACTTCAAAGCATTCGACTTCCTGTAAATTTACGATTGCAAACTTTGTGCCTTTGCGGTGTGGTTTGCAATTGTGTGTGTACAACAGTACTACAACGCATTGTTGTTATTCCAGTGCCATGCATCATGCAATATTGTCTCTATTTTTTATAATGGGTTATGTATAAAATGTGTACCTAATCAACTTGTATGCATGTGTATGCAAATCAATACACGATTGTTGTTAAGGATGGACAGTCCATCGACACTAGACACCAAATTTCAGCCGAAAACCATTCACAATAGAAAATCAATGTCGTCAAGGTCGTCGCCAATACAATATGCTATTACTACATCGCAGCATGATATCGAACGCTGCTACTGCTGTTTGATAAACTAATATCGACTTTAAGCATTAAGGTTTAATAACAAGTAACCAGAAGAGCTCTAACCCTCGTGTTGTTTGCTGGCTTGCTTTTGCACTCATAGGTCCCAATAAAAGGTTTTGCAGCGCTTTGACCATAAATACATTAAACCGAAGCCCATTACTATGAGTTAATAATAAATCCGTCTGGTCTGAGTAAGCCAAAAAAGTTTCCTTTTCATATCATTACCTCATTGTGGTATGCATAAAAATTTCACAAAATTAAATTTAGCCCATGCTTCCTCTTCCGTATTTATCTCATCATAAGCTTAACCATACCTATCCATGTAGATGCCTAACGTAAACTTACATAAAAAAGAACAAGGCATATTATTTGACAGTTTCATTCTTGCATTCAACTTGGTCAATTATATATATCTTTCTATGCTTCATTGTTGGACACATGCCCAAAGTATCCATATTTGTCTAAACTCTAAAAAATAACATCTATAGTTATTTACTCTGCAGCAAAAGGATCACAATATGGGCGGTAGCATATTTCAGTGACGACAATAGTTTCATAGTTTCATGCTACCTGAACCAGATTCGAATATCAAAGGTACAAACTTTCATTGTACTTGTGCTTTCATTACAACTGTAATAGGAGCACTCAAGGCTACCCTAGTACTGTTTTATCTCCCTTTACTCGGCAGCAAGCCTAAATGGTCGTATACTTGAATGATTTGAATTGCTGCCTTTTGCAACCGCTCCTTCTGCTGCTGCAAATTTTTAAAAGAAAAAAATACAACAGAAAGGCTGTCTTCATACCATTACAATTTGTAGCAAACCATACACCTTTAAAAACAACTAGTTACAAATGTCTGGCAAATCCTGTCATGCAGGGCAGTGCGACTGTGCGAGTGTTTCTTACTCTCAATGAGTTTACATACAACAACAATATTTTTTGAGACTAGGCCAGTCTTTTCACTGGCACCATTTGTGTAAATCCTTCTTCTTCGTCTTCCTATTGTTGCACTCAATGAGATAGAAACTATTTGTATTCAAAATTGTAATAATAATGATACTCAAAATAATAGTAGTACAAAAGTACATATATGATACATACACAAACACATTGAGGGATTCAAATGCTTCCAACAATGAAATGGAGTTTGAGCTAGTCTCTGTGTGCAAGTAAATATTGCAAGATTGAGCTGGTCACATTTTTAAAGTGAAATATCTGTCCACCATATTATGCTACCATCTCTGTTCTCTACCTTACTAGTACAAGTTTGCAACAAAAGTAACTGACTGGCAACCGGCTGTGCACTAGGCATTATAGTCCATAACTTATAGCAAGAAATACTACTAAAGCACATTTTAGCATTTATGTCTGTGTAGTGTCTAGAGTTTCGAGAAATATCCACACAAGATTCTAGTGATTTCTGCTGACTGATGCAAATGGAACAAGTAGTCGCGTTCCGTTCTGCTCTCTCACTTTCTGCTAGTTATACTTGTATGTACATTCTTTTTTTCTAAATCATCCTTCCTTGCGATCTTAGAAATCTTCTCCTCTGCAATGATATATAAAAATGCAAGCAACCAGCCAAGCCAAGAGCAGCATGACTTCACAGTTTCCTGAAATAACCTCAACTACAAGTACTTTGTGGGGATCGCTGTAACGGAAAAGTAGAATGGTAATAATATACAATGCAGAATACAAGATTTTTTAGCAACCAAATGGCTATCAAACTTTTAACCAAACTCCACTACTACTAATACTACTACTGTAGTGTCAACTTTAGGCTTGAACAACAAACTGAGCGAGTCCAAGTGAAACTCACAATGAAACACATGTAAGCTAGCAATCATAGAATAAAAAGTGTGTAGCAGCAGTATACCAAGTGAAGTTGTTTCCTTTTGCCTGAGTAAGTAAAACTTTTGCTTCAAAATGCTAGTACCAAGATAAAATTACACAGCAAATAAATGCAAACGACGAATTTTGTAATAAAGAAGTAAAAAATAGTTTTTTGTCATAATATTTTACTCGAAACAATGTAGAAAAACAATGATTGCATAATTGAAATCGAAATTTTGATGCTACACAATCGCCATTGTGTGTGCGTGTAAAGAACAGTTTATGTTGTTGCAATCTAAAATAAAATTCTTCAGTAAATATTTAGCAACAGACCACAACCGAATGTATTTCCAGTATATAAATTGCTAGGAATATTACTTGCTTACTTGAAGCAGGTACTTATTTCATCCACCCTTGTCCACTAATCATACATTTATAACACGTCTGATGTTTCTTGTCTGCTATACTACTCTATTGGATATTAAAGCTGAAAAGTGCATGCATCTAGTTTTTTCTGCGTGTCGTTCAATATCAATGTGATATTTATGTATACATCTGGAGATTGGTAAAAGAACATTTGAGTAGTAGACAGCCTATAATAAGCAAACCTACATAGACACTTCCTTGTCTGCTGCTATTTTGCTCCCATCCCATCATGTAGGTGTAGGTATACATCTACCAGTATGACCGCACCACAAGCTGTCGCATTTCTTGTTGATGTGCACCAGACATTCATTGTGAATTTGATGTGCTGAAAGAGTCAGGCCAGTCGGAGTCAACTCTTTTTCTAATACCATTCCAGTAGTAGGTATATCTATATATGCATTGAGGCATGCATTTTATCTTTTTATCATGGTCAGATTTATTGTTATTCCAAATCTTCTCTCAGTGTGTGTAAAAAAACACACGGTGAGTATAAAAAGTCAATTTTGTGCTCACATATGTATTTACATTCATTCACGCATAATCATTTACACAACACATCTGCTAAATACGGTGTGGTTATATTGTACTATGCGAGACTGATACATGAATAATATTTACAGATGGAATATAACTTTGTTTGTGTTGATAAATACGTCTTTACTGCATTGCCTATATTGGTTTTCTATTAGCCTTCTTATTGCATTTAATCTGATGATGAGACATGCTTCTCAAGCACAAGCAAAAAAAATCTGACTACCACACGGCATAAATATACACAAAAACTCAAAAACTACATGATGCAAGTCTGGCTGGTTTTGGTCTCATTCAACTATACTTTTTTTTCTTTGCCATCTCTTGTAGTTCAAATGACTGGGCAAAGTTTTAAGAATATGTTTCTGTATGCATACAACACGGAATAAAAAGCCACAACGACGGCAAGACTGCTACTGCATTTATTTTTTATTATGCATAGAGAATATATGCATATATTATGATACGCGTATATTTAATTTTTCATGTTTGTTTACAGGTTCAACAATAATAATAAACACGGATGGATTCATGTTTTGTCTGTTATTAAGATCGTCATCATTTGATCAGCAAGTCAATAAAAAGTCAAACACCACTGCAATAAATAACAAAGTGGAAGTTTGAATGCGATTTTCGTTCCGCTAAACAACTGCATCAATTGCAGGCTTTGTTCAGCCATTATGTTGAGTTGAAGCCTCACGTTTTCTTACGTACAAGTATTACAATTGTTCAAGGAGTCGTGGAGTAGGAATAGATATTTGTTTTGTCATTTTTGGCACGTCAGTCAGTCAAATGTAAGACATATTTAAAGACAATTATCTTACCTCCGGTGCCCAGAACCTTGAGAAGCTCGAAGTTAGACATGTCCACTCTTCCTTTATGGCCCGTCAGATTTACTGCAACAAAAAGAAAAAATATATTATGTTTAGAATCATTAGCATAGTAAGACCCTCATTACTACTGACATTGGCCAACTCTGTAGCAGTTAATCTACACCAAATGTTAGACAAAACTTATGACATGTTTATTGTTACGATAATTTTGCTGCTATTACCATGTATTATCAGCCTAAACCAAAAGATTAGGAGAGGGCTTTCTCACTAATTGAATCAAAATTAATGTCGACACTTTTAAAATTAGCTGAACTCTCTTTGAAAAATGGCCTGATTGATGATTTTCAACTCACAACAAGGAAACAGTAAAAAGGAAATGCATTTTAAAAGTTGTTCCAAAGTTATACTCTTGAAACTTTCCAGCAGATCCATTCAACGCATGATTATATAGAAAAAATGAGAAAAAGATAGTTTATGTTGGTATGCTTGCTGCGGTGCACAATGCCACGCATTAAACAACTCTTAATCTTTTTTAGCTTTCTAATTAAATTAAACCACGTTTATGATTCTGCGATTGAGATTACACGGATACCGGCCAACTTTGATGTGGAGTTTCACAAAGCTACTAAACCTCAGCTGCCTCAGTCAGTAAAGCTTGTGTAGTAGACAGACGGAGAGGAGCAGTATTATTATTGTCCTTGAACATCACTGATATCCCAATAGATCTCAACAACAGAGTCATTGCACGCAGCAAAATATTATGACATAGCTATTACCAAACTGATACATATAAAGACTGCGCTGTAATATTACTGACTAGACTATAATTGTTGGAAAGTACGCAATTAATGTTTCTGTTAAATTCCACATCAGTCTCTTTCTTCCAATAACATGTTACCATCTTCCTTATATCATCATCATCAACAGCAACGTTTTATCATCTTCATTCTTCATAACGTGTGGTGTTATTATCACCAACTCAGTGCCTTTTGTTTTCCTGGTATTGGTTTATTTGATATGCTTAGTTTGTGTTTGCTGAGTATTGACAATTCCTGAGAATGATTAAATCCTCTTATCTGAAAAGTTCATTGCTACATCTATTATTTTGTTGGAGGAGGAAAGCAACAGAAAGAAAAACTTCAATATTTTTTTATTGTCATTGCATTGTCATTGCTCCCAAGTGCAAGCTTATGATGCCCTTTAATCCCATCATCATAATAATTAACAGGAGAGAATTTTCTCGTCGTTTTGACATCTTTAAGGTTATTCAACGATTGCAATATTTACGCTCAAAATTAATAACATGTAACGCTACTTCCATTTACATGATACCTACTCATTCACTGATGAGTATTTACGTATATAAATTATTTTAGAGGAAGATGGTTACATAATACAATGGTCATATTAAAGTTAATTTTCATGGCCATTATAAAAATATTTACTACTTTGTTAAATTGTATGTTTAATGGTCTTCAAGTTCATAATAAAAGTGGTTCCATCGAGTAAACGAGCAATAATGTTGCCTTATTTTTGGGCAACGATAGTTATATATATGCGTTGACAAATTATTGCAAAGTATTTTCCCAAAGTAATAAAACTGCAAGTTTGTAATTTAAAAAATATTATTATTGTACTCAATAACTCAATGCATTGGACCAAAAATGTAAATATGTCTGAGTCTTTTCCTTTGGCACTAAAAATGTTTCACACTGGATCTGCAAATGATTGTAATAATCCTTCATAATTCTTTATTGTGCAACCGACTCTTTTCATACAGTGAGCCACATGAAATATCCCTGGCATTCATGCATGGTATTTAAATCACATCACGCTTGCATAATCTTTGCGAGCTGCCTAGTATGCCTATCGACATGATGTTGTGAAATAACATTTTCCAATGATTTATTTAAGAACCGAAATATTATCTGTTTTATAAATATCCAAATGAGAGAAGACAGACACCTATTATAGAGAAAAGTAATGAAAATAAAAGTACCTATGTATTATCACTTACAAATGCCAGGGGTTCAATAAAAATGTCCATTAAAAACCAAAGGAATCATCAACCCATTTCATTCCCAAGAAACTGGAGAAGACCTGATTATCAAAGAGTAACGTTTACAACGTGCTTAAAGTAAACCAGAGCTGCTCCTCTCTCAACAAACAGGTATTATAAAAGCTCTCCCTCGTACTTCTCGCAATAAGGACACTTCTCTGGAAGTAGCTTAATGAAAGACCACATGAAAAACAAAATCCGTGTAGATTATTCCAAGAAGCTGTTTTCATTTAATACTGGAGATGTGAAATACGTCCATGAATACAAAATAGATGCAGCCATATATCATTTTGCCCAAAGAACGATATCAAGAGTATGTGGTTATGTATGTCTTTGTGACAATTTCTCTGATAACCAGTGTGGAGACTGTTTTTTAATAAGTCGGCCATTTCCCAGGAAGCCGGACAAACTGTCTGTGTAAGTAAACAAAAT
>JAANSP010004151.1:0-10488 GCA_036850745.1 Homidia socia
GATTTCTTTTCCAATGGTATAGTGACCACGAGCATAGTTGTTAGCCGCATCCTCCTTGCCTGTGATCAGTTGCTCTGGGTGGAAGAGCTGCCTATACGTTCCAGTTCTGACCTCATCTAATAAATGAGAAATGACAAGGATTATCAACTAGCCCTCCCAACCGGTAAAATATACATTTTTCGAAATGAGAAGAATTAAGAAAACGACACTTACCAATTACGGTAGGTTCCAAATCTACCATCACAGCTCGCGGCACGTGCTTTCCAGCACCAGTCTCGCTGAAAAAAGTATTGAAAGAATCATCACCTCCTCCAACAGTTTTGTCAGAGGGCATTTGGCCATCAGGCTGGATTCCATGCTCCAAACAGTACAACTCCCAGCAGGCATTACCAATCTGGGTTCCGGCTTGTCCAACGTGGATAGAGATACACTCACGCTAAGACCACAAAATAAGGACATTAACTACCCATGCTTTCTCTCCTTAGCCCCGTAATAACAACACCCACACACCCGACAAAATTAATTAAAATGAATACCACCACACTCACCATTTTGTCTGGTTTTTTTAACCCGTAAAATCAAATCAAGAAATCTGTTAGTTAACGTTAACTGTTGTTCTTTTGCTCCTTTCTACTCACTTGCCTCAACTACTCAAACTTTGAATCTGCAAAACTGGAATTAAAATGCTCAATTAAAATTAGCCAAACTACTCGAGCTTACTCTCTTATCTCGAAGTGACGATCGAGAAAGGAGGGCAGGCGCCTGAACCGGAGAAAACTACTTAATTACAATTAACTTTAACTAAAGTCAGAGAAAGAATGCGAGGAATTGATTTTTTCTAGAATGAAAACGAACCAAATCTAACGAAGATCAGAGAATCGCGACAGCGAGAAATAACGTGAGAAATGCCAGAGTTGGCAAAAAAGCATCGGTTTCCTTTTTCGACGTAACGCAAGAAAAGTGCTTTCAGCCGTTGATTTCGATCAAACAAAAAGTGTGAATGTACCAAGTCGCCGCTAACATGTGCTCTTTGGGCGGGGGGCTATGACTACCAAAAAGTATTGGATGAAATCACGTATTACACTCCGCCTGTTTAGCATAACAAATTACTTTATCAGCCATACGTTTTTCAAATAACGTTTTCTGCAAATGCATAAAAGCACAACGAGTTTTTTTTGGTTTCCACGGCACAAGTAGTAGACCTCTGCTTCTGCTCGTTGCTAGTCCGTTCCTTCTTTGTTCCATCTTCTTACATCATTCATTGAGCTGCTCAATTTGAGCTGATTCGTATTCGTGCTAAATCCATCATCATTCAAGTGAGCTGATCGGGGTAACGTGATATATGATCAATTAATTTACATTGTGTAGCTGTAGCTAATGAATGGCTGTGGGTTTTTGACGAAAGGAGAAGACAAATGAAGTGATTTGATGAACTCAATTGTTAGATGCATATTTGATGTTATATTTGACGAGCTGATAAAAAATTGATGCAGAAATTAAAGTATAATATAGTTTAAATCAATGAATACAAGTTTATTAAAATCACATAAATATTCAAAAAGTAAATCGCAGTATATTACAACAATATAATAATAGTAAAATTCAACAGTAATTTTTAGCTCTCTTATAAAATTGGAAGTTATATAATTACTTGTAATACTGGCGAGTCTGAAGCGCGATTTTCCGTTATTAAATCAATGAATACAAGTTTATTAAAATCACATAAATATTCAAAAAGTAAATTGCAGTATATTACAACAATATAATAATAGTAAAATTCAACAGTAATTTTTAGCTCTTTTATAAAATTGGAAGTTATATAATTACTTGTAATACTGGCGAGTCTGAAGCGCGATTTTCCGTTATATATATTTGTCATTTTGTATTTAAAATTCTTCCACAAGAATAAACATCATTATTGAAACTTGTTTCTTACTATTAGTATGTATATATTTACAAATCGCAAAATAACTTTGTTTTTAGACATTTACAACTATTGATAAAAAGAGAGGCGAGAGCAGTGGCATTAAATGAGTAACTTGTTAAAATTATGTCTTTTTTATTTTGGCATTGGCATAGGCATAAAACCAATAAATTCACTAGTGCTGGCCTTTGGTCTCGCCGCAGATGTTGATGAAACAGCAGTCGTTTTTTTCGCTGCAGTTGGCTTTTTCGGAGAATATTTTTTCTTGTTTCTGGAAGTGACGGACTTTCTAGCTTTAGTCTTGGCCCCGAAATTAAATGGTTTCCGTTTGGTTCCTTTTCCTCTTTTGGCTGCTGGTGCATTTTGAAAGTACGGAGAATCTTGGGACTGGGAGTAGGAATCCACATTTATCCATCCATCATTCGCCGCTGTTTTCTTTTTTCTCGTAGATGCTGGCTGTCGAGATGTGGATGGTGCAGGTTGAGTGTTAAAATCTTCAATGTTATCTTGTTGCTCTGCAATCACGGCGAATTTTTCCGCGGAATACCTTATTGTAATTTCCAACAGCTTCATACCGTACTTGTCATAGTTTGCTTTTGTAACGCCCGGTAGTTTCAGCATTTCTTCAGGAGTCTCTGGCATTGCAACACTCATTGCCCTCAGAGCCTGGAAAGGAAACATGAATATTTCAATGATGGGCACTAAACAGTTGGCTCAAAAGTAGTTCATCATTAAATTGTTACATTCGTGCAAATAATTTGAAATATCCGAAATATTATGGCATGTATTGACTTCTGATTCTATTCTACATACCTGTACACTCATAATGGTAACCCACTGTGCAGTACCCTTTCCTGCAGCTATCTCTTTACAAGTTTTAATTAAGTCATGGTAGCATTGTTTTTGCAAGCTGCTAACTTGACCTTCCAAACCAAGATTCAGAGAGGTAGAGGTGGATTTAGCGCTGACGGAAGCAGCCTTTTCCTTTGGTTTAGACATGGGAAAATCAACTTTCATAAACCCAGATAATACATTCTGAGCTTTTGGGCCGAACTTAACATAGGCATATGATATCATTTTTTCACGGCTCTCATGAATCTCTTCCTACAAAAATCAAAGTTTTAAAAGGATTTGCAGTCAATGCAGTGTTACTCACATGTAAATAGAAAAAATATAATCTAATATCTATGAAATGATCACAGTCCTATAATGGCGTTTCTACTTACAAAGAGAATTTCTTCTATCACAAGTTTTCGAAGAAGTCTTTCAATGTCGTCTCGTGGCCACGCCTTTAGCATTCCATGTATTTTGTGATTTTGATGTCCTAATCGTTGATACAAGTAAAAAAGATTTTATTTTATTCATTCAATACAACACAGCTACATATTTCCCATTTTAATTTGTTATATTAACTCAATAATATTACCGTTTTCCGTAATTTTCTTGTGCTCCTGTCCTTTGAGTAGATCGGCAAAGTGACGAAGAGTAAAATTAGCCTCACTTTTCATCCTTCCTCTTGCTGCTCTATTACCAACAGCGTTAATCAGCTTGATGCCTTCCAAGATCCGCTTACAGAAATCTGTTACATCCTTTGTCTCAAAGACATCCTACATTTTCAAAAAAAAAATATAGTTGACAAGTGCATTGTAACTTACTTTATCATTATATGTACATATAATATACGTACATTAAATGCAGCGAACAATAGTAAACTAACAACATCTATAATACTATAATACTGTTATATTAGTTTATGGTAAAAAAGCTGAGATTACCACTTGAGAACAAATGTCACAGACTGTAGCAGGGTCTTTTCTAAAAAAAGAAAGAAAAGAATGAATAATGATACGTACACTTATTTAATTACAGAGCCACAAAAATATTAAGACATTTACTTGTTTACAATCAGCAAGCTTTGACTTATGGAACAAAAATAAAACTAACCTGCAAAGCTCGATATCGAATATTTCTCCAAAGTAATGCAATTGTTGAGCACGCCTACAATCAGTTTTGTTTTCGCAATAAGCTACCATTCTAAATAAATTATCTAGATGATTCTTTTGAGCTTGAAAGTTACTCTTGTCACCTAAAAAGAAAACATGATTCATTCATAACATAATATAAGGATAAAATGGTATTTTTTTATCTTTCGGCTAATGATTAAAATGTTCCATACTTACGTTTTAACATTGAGCGTATTTTGATTGCGTCCTGGTAAGAGTAGAATAAAATACAAATTGCCACATCCCCGTCACGTCCGGCTCTACCTGATTCCTGGTAATAGCCTTCTATGCTTTTAGGAAGCGAATAATGAACCACAAAACGTACGTCTGGTTTGTCTATGCCCATACCAAATGCGATCGTAGCACAAATAACCTATTTGTCACAATGTAATTAAAAACAAATAAAATATATAATCTCATGTCAACCTCAAAAATAAATATAAAAACTATTACAAGCACAAATCCTCAGATTGTAATTTACCTTCGTGTCATCGTTGATCCAACTGGTCTGAATTTTGGCTCTTTGTACGTCGCTTAAGCCAGCATGGTACGAAACTGCCTATTTGTCACAAATACAATAAACGTCTGGTTTGTCTATGCCCATACCAAATGCAATCGTAGCACAAATAACCTATTTGTCACAATGTAATTAAAAACAAATAAAATATAATCTCATGTCAACCTCACAAATAAATATACAAACTATTACAAACACAAATCCTCATATTATAATTTACTTTCGTGTCATCGTTGATCCAACTGGTCTGAATTTTGGCTCTTTGTACGTCGCTTAAGCCAGCATGGTACGAAACTGCCTATTTGTCACAAATACAATATTTAAAAAAATAATGTGCTAAAATTATATACTTTGATATGCTCAGGATTGCAATTATTTCCATCATTAACTCTCACTCACCGATATTCCATTTTGCGAAAGTTGCTGCGCTGTTGTATCACAGTCCCGTCGGGAAAAGCAATACACGATTCCAGATAGTCCTCTCAGATCCCTGCCTTGTAACAACTCTATTAAATCTTGATAAGCGTTCATTTTCCCCTTCTTTGGACGAACTTCATATTTGAGATTCGGACGGTTAAACGAGCACAAGAACCATTTTGAATTTTGCATTCCCAATTGTTTTAAGATGTCTGCTCGCACGACAGGTGTTGCAGTCGCTGTCAAGGCCATTATTTTAACTCGAGGATACTTGTTTCGTAAAACTCCTAATTTCGTATAGTCAGGTCTGCAATGTAATAATGATCAAATTATAATTGTACTTTTACTGCAAATCAAATCTTTATGATTCAATAAAATGATTACATATTCTGTCGATAACACTAACCTGAAATCATGACCCCATTGACTGACACAATGAGCTTCATCTATCACAAACCGCGCAAGGAGATTTCTTTGATAAAGAGCTGTGAAGACATTCTCTAGTCTACCAGATGCAGCAATTTTTTCAGGTGTCACATAAAGAAGTTTCAACGCTGAAAAAATAATTAACAATAAAAATCTGATGGGTGGAAATTAAGCGAATCGAGAAGATGAGATACCATCCATTATCTATCCTGCATACTTACTTGGGCTGCCTGCTTCAAGTTGTCTATACACATTATTCTGTTCTGCTATTGTAATGTCTCCTGAAAGATGTGCGGCTGCGATCTAAAAAATAAATATGTAATCAGTTGATTTTGTATCATAAAGTATAAAATCGTATAATAATGAATAAAAAACGGAAAAACAAAACGTGTGAATACGTAAATATGTGTAAATTACTTACATCGAGCGACAACAGTTTTTGTACTTGGTCCAATATTAAGGATTTTAGAGGTGAAACAACAACAGTGACACCAGGTGAAATAAAGGCAGTCAGTTGATAACAGAGTGATTTACCTCCACCTTAAGCAAAATGTAATAAATCAAACAATATTATTGTGGTTGAAATTTGCAGTATCAGTCAAATAAATAAGAGTTTTGTAAGTTTGAAAATTACTGGCACTTACCGGTTGGCATCATTATAAAACAGTCATGTCCTAACAATGCTGCGTTTATGGCTTGTAACTGAATTGGTCGAAATTTTTTCAATCCAAATTTATTCTTTAAAGCCTATAAAAATAAACACTTGATGATTAAACCAAAATCATATTTTAAACACTCGCATCAAAGCTAAAAAAAGTTCACCTCATTAAATAATAAAAATATTACCGATAGCATAATTTTAGAATGACCGTATTTGAGTCCATCAAACTCTCCTGTAGTTCCATGATTTGTAACATTTCCAACAAATTTTCCAACGGCAAACTTGTTTGGATTTATCTTTCCACCAGGAGAAGTACTGCCGAAGCCTAAGGGGTGTAGTGCTTTTCGACGTTCCTGGGATCTGCTGCCCACGGTTTGGTGAAGAATATATGCTAGATTGAGGGTATCGCTCTGAGTTTGAGGAATCAAAATTTTCTGACTCTGAAGTAGGTTCAAACTCATCATATTCTTCGTCTTCATCAAACACTTCAAATGATGGACTGCTTGCTGCACCAAAAAAGTCATATTTCTCAACTCTAAGGTTTTTCACTGCTGCAGGGCATTGAAAACCATTTTGAGACTTGTTTAACTGCTTTTTCGGAGAAGGACTTCCAAGTTCTATCACTTCATCATCATCTTGCTGTTCATTTATTGAGCTGTCGTATAAGCTTGATTTATTTAGCTTGAACTGTGCAGTAAAACTGTCGAATTCGCCTGTTGCTTTTGTGCGCACATTGGCGGTACATGAATACGTTTTATTTTCTGGTGCAGGTTTATTAGTAGGATTCTTTGAAGAACCAATCATACGCCATAATTCAGTTAATGAAGACAATTTTTCGGAGGAAATTTTTAAAATGTCACAAAGTAAATTTTTTTGTTCACAGTTTTCAAACATATGAGTAGTCTTATCAATCACCTCATGTGCTACAGCGTCAATATTTCCCTGAAAACGATAATTAAAATAGGTGATAATTGTACTGACGCACCATGCAAAAAATATAATAATATAACTTACGTCTCTCTGAAGTGATGACATGGCGTTGTCAACCCACGAATCATTGTGACTTTCTTCAGTCGTCCAAGGCATTGATAACAATTCATTTACAATAATCATCATCATCCGGTTGAACATTGGACGTTGATGGTTCTTGAAAATCGGCACTAAGTACAACACCATCCTCATCATCGTCTTCAAATAACTCGTTATCGGACGCATAAACAATTCCATCATTGCCATCTGAACCTTCTGTGTCTGTGTCATCAGCCGTTTCACTGGCATCTAAAATTAGAAATGCTAGGATCTCAAACCAATTTTTTGTTATAAAGTATTTTTACAGAAAGAATAAGCTAAGGAATTTTTAACCTTGACTTTGACTGCTCTTTTTGTCTCCTGAAGTCATAATTTCTGTTTTTTGATCAGTGTCTGAGTAGTCAGAGTCAGAATATTCTATTCGTTTTGTGTTGGTTATCAGCTTTTTGCTGGGAGGTTTCTGAATGCCCTCATCATCATCTGAACTCTTTCGCTTGGAAGTCCTTGATGTTTCCAAATCCGACTGGGTACTATCGGCTAGATTTATGGTGTGGTTTGCAGAGGTATCAATTCTCGACGCCTCTGTAAGCCTTGAATCTCTATACCCATTTTCACCTTCAGGACTTGTGTCAGCAAATGAAACTAACTCTGTTGTCTGGCTGACTCTTGGGGAAGTAAAAGAAGGTGAAGTAACAAAATCGTCGTCGTCGTCGTCGTCATCATCATCATCAAAGTGAATACCAATGTTAAAATTAGATTTTATGTTCTTCACAGCACTAGATGAAGGTGTTTGCATTCCAACTAACGTAGATGACAGAACAGTGGAACTGGAACTACTACTACTACTAGTATTGCTTATATTTCTTTGTGTTAAGCCTGAAGCCAATTTTGAGGTACGGGAAGCACTGAAACAAAAATATTTAACATCATTGTTTGGACAGAACGAAAAAATTAATAATAAAGACAAAGACCTTCTTCAGTTGTCAGTTAAAAAATAATTTCTTATCACGAAGAACTTACTTATTCGGCATTGGTCTAACAATAGCCGCAGTCTTCGTTTTTTGAGCACCTAAATAATGAAAGTTTTAATTATTACAGTTGTAAACAATTCAATCAAACTCGAAAATAAAATGCACAAAGTGATATAAATAATATTCATGATAAGTATAACTATCACTTAATAAAAATAATGTATAATAAAAAATGAATATACCATTGTCATTGATAGTTATTTCGGCAAATTTCTTTTTTCTTGAGAGCATGACTGCCAGAGACGTAGAAATGTACTTACAGGCTGAGCAGTAAAGTACTCCCAAAAGGGTTAGTAGTTGCACGACCCCTCTACTTACTGTCTATCGGACACTGTCAACTTTGAAATGACCTATTGGTTATTTGGTGAATTAATTTAACTGGCATTTATGGAATCTTTTGAGTTTATTTCACTTCAGACATTTGAAGAAATGATCTTTCGTATATACATCTGATAATCATCTTCTCAAGTAATCACACCATTGACACCTTCACTTATATTAATCGCAGGGAATCCACTTTTATTTCTCACCGTAATCATACTGATCATGATAAGAAGAAGCGTTCATCGATATGTAAAAGTTATCAATGCATTCTTTAAGATGAAAACAATCAGAATAAGTGTAGTCAACAGGTTTTTATATGTTCGTTTTTTGCTCCTTCGTGTTTGGAATATCCAATAAAAATACTGATAAGATGTTGAATGTACTTTTAATTTTATTTAAATACAGTTAAAAACTTCACATGTACAATTTGAACATTAGTTTAACTTTAAATTGCATATTTTTGGAAATCCAATTTGCTTGTGCATACTCTGTTTTATCCTGGTCCTGGTTATATAGGGCTGCTGCTGCTGATTACTTTGTCAACTTTTTCAAAGCACTTTCCGCTCGCATGAAAACAAAAATAAAAATCACCTGCTCTCTACTGGGCATTGTGCATCTTTATCTGCATGTGTAATAGCGTATCTTCCTATTTTCAACAAGAAACAGCGTAACCCGACCGGCGGAGTGGAGTGATCGTTCTTTGTTCGGGCTTCCTCCTAACCTAATCCAAAGTCTTTCATTTCATCAGTTCATTCAGCTTTGCAAAGAGTAACAGAGAGCTTTCTTATCAGCATGCCAGCATGTAATATTATCAGTCGGTAATTTTATCTTTTCACCTACTACAAGTTAATTTATGCAAATTGAAGACGATATGAAAATGAAAGTTGTCATTAGATGAGTTGTACATTTAGTATACAGATGAAATTAGCTTTATCAATTATCAACCCATACGACCACCACCAGCACCTTTATTAATCCTGCCATATCCCATTCCCATTTCCAATTCCATTTCCCACCCCCTTTCTTGCAGCTTTTGGTGGTATGGTGGTAGTGGGATAAATTGAGTTTTTTAATGAAATGCACTTTTTTATGGAAATGAGGAGCGATAAGATTTCTTTTATCGAAACATTCCCATTTCCAATTCCATTTCCCACCCCCTTTCTTGCAGCTTTTGGTGGTATGGTGGTAGTGGGATAAATTGAGTTTTTTAATGAAATGCACTTTTTATGGAAATGAGGAGCGATAAGATTTCTTTTATCGAAACCGAATGCATCGTGCAATATTTTAATACAATTTACTTTTATTAATTTTTGAAGGTTACAAAAATATATCATTTACATAATTAGGTATGTAATATTTTATCAACAGAACATTGATTTTTGTAGTTCTTTGTTCGTAATATGCCTTCATCTCTTCTGTGCTGATCATCATTCAGTTTATTATTCGTCGACTTTTTTGACAGTGATATGATAATTAAAGAAAAGAAAGTCAAATCACTTACTTTAATTTTTTTTTCATAAAAATATTAATACACCTACTGATTCATCACTGGACAAAAAGAGTTGACAATAATTCTTTCCCTGTTATCATAAAGTGACTTTTCTCGTACTTCAAAACCTTTCTGACGCAACACTCCTTAACAAGCCTTATTATAACATACATGGTTAACTACGTGCTAAGATTATTTATGTACATGGAATATAAATCCACTGAGTGGATGGTAATTAGTAATCTTACTCTAAAACTAAAATTTAATTGCATTAAGTTAGCGTAAAACTTTTGTCCAAAATTATAACAATGTCTTTTTTAGAAAAAAAATATTTGGAAAAAGTATACTAGTTACAGATGAGAATTATTTCAATTTGTGTGAATTTTAAAATGAGTAGAGTTTTACGACAGTGAAGTTTGGAAATACACAGCAGAAACAACCACCCCGAATTAGAAACGACATAATTAAATTACAGTACAGTTGGTAAAGAAAGGCATTAAACTGGCGAATGTATTTAAGTAACCAACATATACGTATAGGTATACGAAAATAGAATCTTTGTAAATTGACTGATTGACTCATGTTTACTTGTTTACAGTTTAAGATCAAAATTAAGTAATATTTTTTAAATCAGTCCCATGAGTCAAACAAACGTACAAAGTCGTTA
>JAANSP010004152.1:0-10487 GCA_036850745.1 Homidia socia
ATTTGGGCAGAAAAGTGTGTTAATAGCAGCTACTAACTTTCTATTTGATGGTTAGTTATTTTGGCTACATACGTAAGAATAGCACATGGTATTTCTTTCTTCTGATGACTCAACTAGTATCGTGTACTGTGCTAGCAAACTGGATAATATTGAAGGTCAAAATGTTGGTTTTTTTATATTTAGGAAATGAGCAGTTGTAAATATTATGTGATGTGTGTATAATTGTGTAGGTATATATGGTATCAAAATTAAATCATCACAGCACATCAAATAAATGAATACAACATCAATTCCGTCGCGTAATGTTTTAGGCTCATGCTCCACCAATCAAGCATGACCAATCTTGTATTAGCACAGCCATGCAACACATGACCCATTATATTGATCCTAAGATATCGATCAGTAAACAAACCGAATTTGGGCTAAGTGCTGCTGTGCTGTTGATTTGAGTTGTTATATGAGCATGCAGTTAAAAGAAAAGACTGCTAAAAGTGGTTGTTGAAAAGTGAACAAAGCAGTTTGTAAAATTCCTTTTTATAATGCATGTAAAAATAGAGAGGAGTATTATAGATTCTGGAAAATTACTGGAAAATTGTTGTCTGCTGTTTTGGAAAGTATGGGAAATGAGGAAATTGATAGCTGCGCGTGTACAAGTAAGGTTGACTCGTAAAATCATCTAGGAAATATTTAATTTGCATAAAACTGTACATGCTTGTTAAATGGAAGAGTACGAGTAGAGATGGCTTTGTATGATAACAGCGCTATGATTATATATACGGAAGAAAAAGACCCACCACCATGAATAATATCGTGTAGGTTTCCACTCTCCAGTCGTGTCTTCTCTCATACATGCATGCATTGAAAGTTCCATTATTACATGTCCTCACAAAATCCTTTTGTTTAATCGAACATCCTACACAATCGCCCATGTATTCCATGATAAATGAACGAGGGCATACACTACACATGCACAACAATACGGTAGTGATATGAAAAAGTCAGCAGGTCAGAAAAACAATATTATAAAATAGAAGGATAAAATAAGTCTGGTGAAGATATGGAAAAGTCTATTAGTGAGTTAGTAGTAGAGTTATGGGGTCTATACATACAATATAACAACGACATGACGAGCAGCCTCAGTTATTGTTCCTTCAATGTACTTGCATGTCGCATAGAGGAAGGAGGATGTTGCTAAAACAAGAGCCGAGTTTGTGAGTAATTTTGCGCTAATATGAACATGTCATGCTCACAAGCTTTCAGCCATGTAAAAGTATTTTCCATACATACTTACCATCCTCATTTTCTATTATACAATATGCAGAGATAAATACGTAACAAACTAAAACAAAAATTTGTTTCTCTTGCCAGCTGTACTATAATAACATAATATCAGCTGAGCTGGGACTTTGTCCAAAAAATTCATCCCATTTATCCGTGTGGCTTGGTGGTGGACGATGAATTTTACACTCGCTTTCGTAGTCATCATCAGTGTATCTTGTGCTATTGAACTGTGCAAAATATGCCACTCGATTTCTACATACATGAATTAATCAATATCAATGCATACATAAATTCATTATTTTTCACCATCTTCATATCAAATCTACTACACTGATCGAATTTATGCTGAAAGTCTCAACTAGCCTGATCCATGGTCAAAAACTGTGTGCCATATTGATTCAGATATTTTGTCAATGTTCTATGGGTTGAATGCAGTGCATGTTTGGTACATGCCACCGGAAAAAATACAACTGCACAGAAAGAATCTTGTTGTACGTACCAAGCAGAAACCAGTCCCTACATTTTGTTTGTAATGCATTCTGTTATAATATAATATGGATGATATTTTCATGTCAAGTCTGTGCACACAATAAATGTACTTATTTTTCCCCAAGTCGTCATTCCCATCAAACTATATTTTGTAACGATTTTTGTAGGTGTAAACACGTAGGAGTAAACCAGAGCTTCTCTAGAGCTTTCTTTCATAAATCCGGGGAGTGGGTTAGCTCAATGTTCAAACAGAGAAAGCATATTGTTTTGTATGTACCCATATGAATCCTTTGTACCCCTTTCCATTATTTCACACAAGCATCACAACTGGAACAACCGAGTCAAAGAGTCAACAGGGTATTTTACTTGAATCCCCGACTAGACTGAGAGAAACCTACACTTTCAATACATCCATGCTTTCTCCTCTCTCTCCTCTTTCATTCCAACATGTTACACACAGAATTTTCCCGTGACGATGCAGTGCAAGGAAAGTCCTATTTTTTGTGCATAATGCTGATACACGTATTGAACTATTGTTCTTTACAGAAAATGGGAGAATTGAGTGTGGTTGTAGCGGACAAAAGAAAGAAACGTTCACATTTCCCCATAGCTTGACTAACTACTCAAGTATCACAAAGTCAGTTCAACATAACGTTACTATTAGGCATGTAGATTACATGGTGGTCGTTTGTGACGGAGGTGGTGGTCGACAAGTACGGTGTACTGCTTCACTGCCCTTATTTTCATGAATTTTCGATCATGCTTTTGTGTTGCCTCTCTGTCAATTTGCTTTCTACGTTTACGGTTTTTGTTCGATGTTTCGTATCTACTATTATTGTATGAATGAGAGAGACTATTTACCAGGTACCTAACTACCATAAGTATGTATATTTTTTTCTTTAATATATCTACTATTTACAACAAAATAAATGTACTAGTGAAACACAAAAAAATGAACCAGCATAGATGGAGAATTTTTTTAGGTAGATAACAAGGTTTTTGTAAAAGCACGCAGAATAAAACAGGTACAGTGAAAGTATGATGTATAATAGTTAACTGGGCTGGTGCTACTTATATTGATGTCTCGTCATTGTGTCTCTGGAATTTTACATGTTTGTCTCCAGTTGACATCTTTTTCATGCAGTTGACTACAGGTTTTAACTTCACACGTGTACATTCATAATAACAATAGACCAAATTATTCATTACTGTTGGAGATATACGTAAACATATAGCAAAAAATATACGTATTGCATTCAACACGGACAAAATAATGACAAGCAGTATATAAAAATTATCAAATTTCAGCTAAACTAGAATAGTTGTTGTATGTGGGACTGTATTTAATGAAATTATATAGTTGATAAAAACATGCTTTATACTTCCACACGATGAACTCCATGCAGACAAGTTTCACACGTAGTTTTGTCTCTCTTTTATCTGCTGCGGGAGTACCGGTGTTTCCCATTTGGCTTCATATTATGCGCCCTACTTTTTCCAAAAGTAAATAGCTGTAGATTCTTCTCAAACTAATTCAACTAAAATAAAATATATATGTATACACACAATAATATAATTTCATCGAATGTATAGTACCTACACACGCAAAATAACCCGTCGTGTCAAGAAGGTTTACTATTGAATTTAGCACAGAAAAAGATGCATGCCAAAACTGACGTTCATTATGCTCAAGAGTAAAAAAATGTAAGTACACCTACTTACCTCCACTTGTACCACCACCACCACAACTCGATACTCCATGTTAAAAAGGAAGAAAAAAAAGAGAAAGCCGCACGCAATCTAAAAAAGCAAGAAATTGCGACAGCCACTTCTACTTCACCTTTCCATGTGATGGACATCTTTCTTTTTTGCGAATTTTACCTATTTACATTTGAAAAGAGAAAGCATACGAATAAAGCTGTTTAGTTAAATAATATATAGTTCATACATGCAACTACACAAGAACACTCTTTACTCACGCTGTGACGCGCTTTTAGTGTCGCTCTGCTCTGTTTACATTCAGTTTTATGAAACAAGAAAAATGTATGCCAAAACCAATGTATGTATTAACAGTGCATTAAGTAAGTACAACGTGGAGTGATAAGAAAGTTCTATTTATTGATTCTTTTCTGATTAATGCATTCATGTTCAGCGTTTTATAAGCACTTTTACACGTACATGTTCAAATCAACAAAAGAGGATACTTACTTTCCACATTGATGGCGAGAACTACAAACGACAAAAGAAAAACTTGCGTAGAGAGGGGAAGTATGTATATGGAGTTATTTGGCGTAATGTGGCACAATGTTTTCCATTATTGGCAGATAGCATTATTGTACGGGGAGGCTATGAATCATATCTGTTGGGGAGTTGGGTACACAAAGAATAATCAATGATTTGGAAAAAAAAGTTTTTGTATACTTTCACCAGAATATTTCCCTGCAAAATATTTTCTAGTGCTACTTTATAGCACAATGGGGTATTTTGGAGGGCAGATGAATGACAGCTATATTTTCCTTCTAAAAATGAATCCTTCTTTTATTACTTTTCTCCATTTACCTAACAATTGTGCAATACGACAGTTTTGTCGACGCATTAATGTTTTCTTATATTTTGTCCTGCCTAGACCAAAGCCTATTACGTTGCCCAAAAAACACTTATTGACGATTGTGTTGGTCACAGCTGCTGCGTGGGAATGTCTGTCTGCATGGATCAAAGCATGTTTATTATGAAGGAAAAGTAAAAGCAGTAAAAAGTAAAAGGTTTTGTTAAAACCAAGCAAAGGTACAACAACTGCATTTTGATTGGTAAAGCAAAACCGATAAAAGTACAGGCATAATTTATGAAATTTTGTTGATTCTCTTCGATATTAGTAATTATACGTTGAAATGAATTGAGAAAACGCCCTGAAATACCGTTGTATAAACGAATGTTGAAACGAAATGGATAAAGCAACTACCATACTTTTTTTCTAGGCAATGAATTGTATAACGCACAATCCACAATCATAAGTGAAATTCATTTACTTGATATAGGTATTGAAAACAGAAAAAAGTATTTTGGCGATCGACTGACATTTGTACAAAGAGTAATAACAGAAAAACACTGTCGAATGCACCATTATGTGGTAATTTGACTGTTCCTTCTACTCATTTATGCTCCACTTAAAGTCGGACGACTGACCAACCCATGGACTTTTTGAATAATTAAATTGTCACACGATATGTGATGATGACGAGGGAAGGAATTTTAAATTATTATTGGCAGATATTGGAGAGGGGGAATTCTTATGGTAAGCAAAAATAAACAAAGCTCTCAGGATTTGTTGCTAAAACGTTGTTTTCAAGCGGTTTATGTGGTTTTAAACTGAAAAGGTCAAGAGTTTTACTCAAACTGCTTCCAGTTTTATGAGAATTTTCCAAACTAAACTTTTTCCGGAAAAGGCGCGATGCAGCTAGACATGTTTACTAGTAAAACTNAAACTGAAAAGGTCAAGAGTTTTACTCAAACTGCTTCCAGTTTTATGAGAATTTTCCAAACTAAACTTTTTCCGGAAAAGGCGCGATGCAGCTAGACATGTTTACTAGTAAAACTAATGGGAAAAACCTAGGCTGTTTGCTATGACATGCGAGAGGGTAGCTGCTTAGCTGAGTTATTTCTTTAGCAATAAAATTGACCAAAGCAATAATTACTAATACTTGATGGGAAATCAATTACATGAAACGAGCTAAAGTCTAAAAATAGTAGAAGCATTTTCATGATTTTTTAAAGGGGACTTTATATATTTGTACTTTCCATGAAAAAAATTGTAATGTAATGTTTGCTATGACATACGAGAGGGTGGCTGCTTAGCTGAGTTATTCCTTTAGCAATAAAATTGACCAAAGCAATAATTACTAATACTTGATGGGAAATCAATTACATGAAACGAGCTAAATTCTAAAAATAGTAGAAGCATTTCCATGATTTTTTAAAGGGGACTTTATATATTTGTACTTTCCATGAAAAAAATTGTAATGTAAATACAAATTTATTATTACAATGATAATATTCCTTATCCTTAGTTTGCTGAAAATTCTGAAATTGTGCATACTTTATCTTTGCATTTAATGAACAATAGTCTGAAGAAAATCAAAACAAAACAGTAGTGTGTGGTCGTATAATAAGCAGAAGACGGCGTAGAACGGTATGCATAGCTTTTAGATTGCATTGATTTTAGAAGTCTCCTCGGCATTCAGTATTCATCTATCTCTAGTGCACTATGCTAAGTTAGTTTGAGAATTCTTTTACGGAAATCCAAAAATTGCCACTGTATATGTATTGCTGTTTTGATATAGTGTGCAGATATTTACTGCAATACTGGAAACCTATTTTTAACATTCGCTACGTTAAATCCAGTATTCAAGATGATCAGAGTGACTACATATCCCAAAGGTACCCCATTTTTAGCCATGGGATAAAAATACAAACTTGTAAAAATGTGGTTTTTAAATACAATGTTGAATTATTACACAAAATATCTACGTTATACGTAGTTCATAACTAAGTCTAAAGCTGATAAATAAAACTTCATTTGATACGAATAAAAGTTTCTCAAAAATATGCGCCATTGTAAAGAGACAGGGAGGGAGTCTTGTAGTGTTCTATTATATTACAAGTATTTACATGTTATATTAATAAAAGGAGCCAAAAAGTTAGTACAACATTACACTTCCTTTCAGTGTGCACTTGTTACAACAAGAAAATAAGGACAAGGACCAAGAAAGAAAGAAAAAACACAGACTTTTTAAACTTTCTCCACGAGTTACTTTTGTACACTTGCTACTCGAGTTGTAGTCGTCGTTGTCTTACTTTCCACTTAATACTTTTGGAAATAAAATGTAACTTTGTCTACTCCACGCTCCCACTTCTCCTCTTCTTGCCTGTGGTGGTTTTCGTGGTCGGCTCAGCAAAGAAACAAGAAAATGTTAAATGCATGTGTACAAATAAGACGTATCAAATGCGCAATACTCATCATATGCAAATATCGACTGAGCCAAGTGAAGCTGCCAGTGTACTCTGTATATATTATTATTGCAATGGAAAAATTCACTTTGAGGATATTATATATCCGTCTTAAAACAGAGTTGCATGGACAATTCTTGAAAATATACAAGCAAACACAATTGGATTGGCAAGGCATTGTAGTAGATACGATTATACGAAAAGTAGAAAGAAAACAACAAGAAAAGGTTTTGAGAGAAGAGGATAGCGATTTTGAAAGGGAAAGCAAGGAAAACGCGAGAGACATTAGGGAGATCACAATTCGAGGGTATAACCAGGAAGTCACGGCTTACACAGATGCTTTCTATAAGATGAAATTCATAGACAACTAGCAAGAAAATTTTCTGCTAGCAGCAGTGTATAAGGCATACATGGCCAGTCCTCTGCAATTTCTATTCAACAAGAAAAGTTGAGCCGTATTGTGTGTGTGTGAGAGAGAGAGAGCACCATCAGTATCAGCAGCGCACAAAAGCAAAGAGCACAAATAGAAAATATACATATCTTGAATCTATACGAATTTTTAGAACAAGAGTACTATACGTATACCTATATACATACCTTTAAAATATACCTATTTTAAGCTTTCTTTTCTTTATAGCTGGTAGTAACATGAAGATTTCATTTTCCCTGATGCTCAAAACTTTCTCCTTCTTTCCCCACTTTTCCTTTCCTGTTTCCTGCTCAAGAGGAGAGAATGGATAGAGATAGCTTAGATTTAAGGAGTTTGGTTAGTGAAAGGCGTGTGAAACCAACAAGCGGCAAAACTGAGGCTTCTATACTACTCTTAGTTTATAAACATGTTCTTGTGAAAATACTTGGTTACACGACTTTAAGCATTATGGTATAGTATTATTAAACATGGATCTATTATGTTGTTCACAAAATATGCGTTCACACTGTTACTACTATAGTACGCATATAACGTCTGTGTTACTTGTCAAACGTACATATATATGCTAGGTAGATAGTTTAACTTTTCCTCCTTTGCTTGTTGCCTTTTGATTTGTTATTTTACCGTTTTCTTTCAAGAAACGCAAAGTTTGAAAAGAGAACACACTTGAGAACGATATGATTCATGAATTCCATAAAGATTATCTGTAATGCTGTATGGATCTACCGAAGATGTATCTTTTTTGCTGTATATAAAGTTTTTCAATGTGGAGTCCACTTTCTTTCTCTTTTCCAAGTAAAAACACTGTACGTGTGGAACGAGGTGGAGTAGGTGGAATAGATGGATAAGAAATGCCTGTAAAACAATGCTACATTTTCACCGGAATACGCTGCATGTTCCCATCCTAATCGTGAAAGATGGAATGGTATTGAGCAAATTTGGCCTAATTTGGAGGACACGCATCATGGAAATCAAGTAAAAAACACAAGCACACATAACAGCATATCATTGTTTTTTCCTGCTTATACGTAGCAAGGGTGAACGCTAGATTCAGAGACTGCTCAGGAAAATAGGCCACCGTCGTCGGCGTCATATTCTGGATATTGATATTTTGTTACTCTCTTTTAGTCTTGAATATTTTTTCATAAACAAAAGCAATGCTAATAATAATGCCTGAAAATTATACAATCTTAGTTACTTCCATTATACTTGTCAACTTTATCCAGGAAAACTTTTTTCGACTAAACAAAAAATAATACCAACAAAAGTACGGATAACGCGTTTGCAAAAAAGGTAGACATGCACATATAAAATCGCTCATCTGACAAAAAACGGCAACTAGCGTCGCACGAAAAAAACCTACATTTCGTGATTTGTTTGCAATTTTTCCTTGTTTAAAGATGCAGGCTGAACGTTTTTCACGTTGTTTCTACTTGCCATTGCTATGAATAGACCTTCAAATAATATGCAAGCAGTCAATTCAAAGTACAATGGATAATTCACATGCTATACGTTCATTCATCATGCATCATCATGAATCTGTCAATGACTAAAAATATGAAACTGAAATGAGCTTTCTGGTCTGCTTATCAGTCCAACTTTACATGTGCCGTATTTATTCCAATTCATGCTAATTATTGTCATAATCTTTTCACATAGCTACTGTTCCTACTATTCCTACTGCGGTACTGGATTCTACTTTTCGTATTATCCACATAACCTTCACTCCCTCTCTGCCCATCGCATGCACAACCAAATTTACTGTCAGAGTTTACGTTCTACCACAAGCTATTCAACAAAAATGGAAAATTCTCAGGATAATTTATAAATTCAATGCAAAAGATAAATAAAATGGTGTACCTACGCTTATTACACATTTTCGAGTCTGGTCTGCTGGATCTGTGCAAATGTTACATGATATATCTTCTGATTAATGTATTAAATCTAGCCGCAAACTTTTAAGGTGAAATTTAGAGCAATTGTCAAAAGTATCCAGGTGTGTAGACTTTTTAGACAGATATGTGTACATATGAAGCTGACTGTGATTTTTTAAATATGGAGAGTTTCATAGGTACTCACACATCTACATATATATACAATAATATTTTACACTAGTTCCTCTGAAAAAAGGAGTAATCTATAGTTATTATCAGAGACATATATCTATATAAAAAGTTGAATTATACATTTATCCTGCTTTATATTTACTTCAAATTTTTGCCAAGTTAGTATAAGGCATAGTAAATAAAATATTAAGATACCAAAGAGCGATAGGAATCTGCGCAAATGTATGAAAAATATTAAAGAACAGAGAATAGCTTGATGGTGTTTAGTTATTATGATTATGGCGGTAGCACGAGGTGGGAATTAAAAAAAGAAGAAAAAAATGAAGGTCAACCGTGCATGCATCATGCAATGATACTTTTGACTGACTAAAAACGACACAACACGAGCAAACAGACAGACATATAAATTCAGTCAGTAGTAGAAATATATATACAAAAGTATAATATATCTTCTATCATCACCTTGTAATATGTCTGCTTTAATTTTTGTTTGCAATTCTATTATGCGGCTATCAACAGTTTTGTAGCTTATTTATATACAAACACGAATTTTTTTTGAGCTTGACTCTCTCCTGTTGACTGTTGTTTGCTTAAAAGGAAAAAAATCCACTTTTTATTCACATCTTTGTACTTACGTCGAGCATACAATATAGGTACTTCATTTTTAGCATATTTCGGTACAAAATATTACTAGTTATACAGCCAGTAAAATACGTCCGCAAATGTATAATATGTGCATAGGTAATTCTACACGTTTGGAATGATATTTCATCATCATCATGAGTATATTTTGATTTTATTATCAATTCCATGTATGTAGCTACTTATGAATAGTACAAAAATGGTTTTGGTATAGTAGTGGCTTGACTGGAAATGTAAAACAAACAATTGCACACCAATAAAAAGTCTAGCCTGCAAGAATATATATGTATATCATATGAACTTCTGGAGATTTTTTTAGAGACGGAAATGTGTTCTGTCATAATTTGTTGACAAGGTCAGTCAGTCATCCTCAATCAACTCATTTTTAAGCGGTAGATATATGCTAGATTAAACTGACGTTTTTGGAGAATGTTTTAATTTACAAAGATTTAGTATTCAGCAAATTGCTTGTGCGTGTGTGTGTTCATCTACCTACATATGGCAAAGCTGAATGAACAAATAAAATTAATGAAATCAAAGCAATCGAATTTCCTCAAACACTTTGCTTGCTGATG
>JAANSP010004153.1:0-10487 GCA_036850745.1 Homidia socia
GTGCCATGACCTGCAGGGCCTTTTGAGTGAACCACTCGCTCGGGAATTCGTTCGCGGTTAAAGCTGGCTATACGTTCGATTAAAAAACGATCTTGAAGGAGAAGAGGGCCGTCAACGCCAATACCCAAGGATGCAGTAAGACTTGGGTATGGAATTCCATTCAAGTCTGTACAACGGTCTTGAGTCGGATGCTGATGTTTCCAGTTTAGCAATTGATCTTCTACTGCATCGCCTTGAATATTAAAAGCATTTAAAAAAATGTTTTTCTTGATAAGTATTTTTGTTACAATGTCTGCAAAGTACCTGACGTAGTTTTAATCAAATTTAAACTCAGCAGTGTAAACAAAACTGCTGGTCTTATTTTTCCCATTTTTGAAACACAGCGAATTATCAAAGTTCAGGCGCGTTTCACTTTTAGCACCTCAACTTAATTTTATCAATTGCTGCTCGCCTCGAACAGTTTATGCTTAAGGCAATAAATCTCACTGAATAAAATATTGAGTGCCCAATATTTTAGTGCACTGTGGTCAGTTTCTTTCTTTATTATTAGCCATTGAGAAAGTAACAAAAATAAATAAAATGTCAGTGCAAACCAGTTAAAAACAGTTTTACTTTTTACTATTATTGAAGCAATGTCTAGCGTAAGCATATTTTGCTTCGTGTACATATAATCGCAAACGTTAAATAAAGAGGTATCATTGTTGTTTCCCACTGAAAATACATCGTTACTTCGTTATTGTTAGTTTTACTAGAACCTTACATACCCAAGAACCCTTTTAGTACATTGAATGATGATGATTATGTTTCATGACATTGACGAGTTTTGTTTAAAATACTTAAGGGTATCATTTCTAACACGTACGCATTTTTAGTATGCTGTTGTGCAGCATAAATGAAATTAATGCAAATTTGTCGGTTATTTCCTTTTTTTAGTGTGAATGAAACGAAAAGTAAAAATACTACATACACTTATTTCTACAGATAGTTATTTATAGAAATTCGGGAAAAGGATTAAGGAAAAATTCCACTGAAACGCAGTTTCAGCTTCAGTCCGTTTATGCTCTTTTCAAGTAGATGCATTAGAAAACGTATATCTAAAAGTAAAGTTTTTGTTATGAAGATAACTACTTGTGTCCATTATTATGAATTTTAGGTAGGGCAGTAGAAGTACCAGCACANTCCATTATTATTAATTTTAGGTAGGGCAGTAGAAGTACCAGCACAGCAGCAAGCATGAAGCAGCGCAAAACCAAACTGACCTTGGTGACTTTGAAAAAAAAGTTATACACGTTGGAAGTTGTTGTTGTCAGCAGATTACATTCTACTAACATGATCATCATCATCATCTTCTTTTCATAATACAATACCCCGTATACTAATAAGAAAAACAACCTGCATACTTGGTAGTGCGCATATAATTTTCAGCTTGTTAAAAGAAGAACAACTTGCATACTTGGTAGCGCGCATATAATTTTCAGCTTGTTAAAAGAAGAACACTCAAGCTCGATCAATTGATCTATTGTACTTATTATCATCGTAATCAGCAATTTTCCACGTGTATACGTTTATAGATCAACTGTATATAATAGTAAAAAATACCAGAGAAATTGCCTGCTTCTTTTTTTCTATGCCTCTGATTTTTTTCGTATTAATATATAAATGTATTAAATAGTTTGCATAATAGCCCTGTATTTCTTTCTCTAATATTATCTATCTTATCTATCATCTTATTATACTGAAATCGACACTGCGAAAAAATGTTTGCAGTAATAAAAAAGATGATATGATAAAAGCCCAATAAAAAGTGAAAAAGAAGGCATGACAAATACCAGCAGTGTTAATTTCGCTTCGATTCGCTCATTCTCGAAAATTGTATGTTCAAAAATTGCCTATACATGCGTATCAGAATAATTCATTAACCGTAAGTTAACTGTGTTTGAGGTCAGCAATTTAAACCAAATCTCATTTAAAATGCCTATACATGCGTATCAGAATAATTCATTAACCGTAAGTTAACTGTGTTTGAGGTCAGCAATTTAAACCAAGTCTCATTTGTCCCCTTAGATAAGCGATGACATCCTCCAAAATAATTACCTAATAAGACACCTGACAACTTAAGAAAGAAGAAAAGCAGTTAAAAGGCAAACAATGTGTCAATATCTGCTTGTTTCTAGACACGTTGGATCCGCACACCACAACTACTGATAAGAGAGTACACCATGAGATGACATCCTCCTAAATAATTAATAAGACACCTGACAACTTAAGACAGAAGAAAAGCAGTTAAAAGGCAAACAATGTGTCAATATCTGCTTGTTTCTAGACACGTTGGATCCGCACACCACAACTACTGATAAGAGAGTACACCATGTCAAAAAATGATAATGATAATTGCATTTCATTAAATATATATTTTTTCACAAAGTGGAAGAGGTAGCAGATTAAACTGAGCAAGATGAAATGAGAGAAGAAGAAGAAGAGAGAGACGCAGAAATAGTTTTAAAATGATAATGTGCTTGAATGAATTTGTAGTGAAATAATGGTTTGAAATGTTGCTACTTTGTATAGTATCATCATTCATTATTATGGTATCAGTATCCATGTACCCTTCTTGTTAATAGACAGCACAGCAGCATCTTTCCTCGCATCTCATCATCATAAGCAAAAATACATTTTTTATTGTTTTTCCTCTATTCACTAAAGCTCTCTTATTCTGTTACATGCAAGGCTATTTAACATATTAAAGCCATTAGTGGACAGTGAAGCAGATAAAAATGTAAATAGCATTTTTTCAAACATACTATTCTTCTTCGCTGTTAAAGATTATACCTGGCTGGCTGGTTTGTAGTAATAGATTTTTATACTTGTCTCTGGTGCTGCTGCTGTGACGCTCTGTACTTCTCGTCGTTGTCATTATTTTGGTGGTGATTTGATAAGATGTAAAGTAAGAAGGGATTGTATGGATGGATGAATATACCAAGATGATGATAGTTTTTTTGGTTTAATAAAGAGAGATATGTGTACATAGAAACACAGAAACACCGACTGATTAACAATTCAAAGGTGTAAAAGTTACGTGGAGGAGAAAAAGAAAAGAGTTGAATTGGCTGTGGCGGACTGTTACTGTGAGGTGGTGGCCTTTAAAAAATATGACTGCTGCTGTTGTTGAATTAAATGAAAAAAATTGATGTGATATGACGGGGTATGATGATGTGGATTTGTCGTGCTGTGTTTGTGGTTAGCGAGAGAACAAGAGACAAATTTCACTTGATATTCTACTGATGACGATGACAATATTCTTGGTCAAAAAAATATATTACCAAGTGTATTTATTTATTGCATTTTTTTACATAAAAATTGCATGATGCGACACAAGTGGGCAAAAACGTCCTCGACAAAAAAGACACTAGTGAGCATACAAATTTGAAAAATATGGAAAACTAAAGGCAACGTGATGGTGAGACTGCTTGTTTTTGTACGTTTGTCACAAGTATTTTTTGACGTTTTGTCATTGTCATAATATTTTTGTCACATGGGCAGCAAGAAGAGAGAGGCAAACATATTATTGCTGCATAAAAGATTATGATGATGTGGTGGTAGTGGGTGCAGCGTACTGAGGAGATGAGGTGATGGTGTGAATGGGGAGACAATGGACGCTTTTTGCTACTGCATTCTGCCTTTGCTGCCGGTGTCGCTGTGATTTCAAAAAAATAGAAAAGCATTACGATTTTTGTTTTGTCGGTTATCTTGTCTGTCGATGCCGAAACCCGAGGGATATCGGCTAGGAAACAAAGGCAGCGGAGTAGAACAAAGTGGGTGAAATAGTGCGTTTTTTAAAACACGAAATAAAACAACGATGTCACTGTCAACGAGCTTGTACTTTTTTACCTACCTGATGTCTTGCAGGGTTATGCGATATGTTTGATATATGCCTTCTTAACAAAAACTTTTATCAATGTGCATTATGCATGGTCATCTTTATAAAATTGTTATCTTAAAATCATGCTGGATGTCACGTCCATTTAAATTTATTTTCAATCAAGTCGGATCCACCCTCGCCAACAGGTCCTTCCTCGAATGAACGAACTAAATGCATATGATAAAGTTGTGTCAGGAGAAGGAACGGATTTTAAATTATTGACATTGTTTATTTCAAATTAATTTTCTAAAATCTGTTAAAATGCAAAGATGTCACTGTCAACGAGCTTGTACTTTTTTACCTACCTGATGTCTTGCAGGGGTATGCGATATGTTTGATATATGCCTTCTTAACCAAAACTTTTATCAATGTGCATTATGCATGGGCATCTTTATAAAATTGTTATCCTAAAATCATGCTGGATGTCACGTCCATTTAAATTTATTTTCAATCAAGTCGCATTCTGATAATTTAAGAGGTCCTTCCTCGAATGAACGAACTAAATTTTTGTGATAAAGTTGTGTCGGGCACAGGAGCAGATTTTAAATTATTGACATTGTTTATTTCAAATTAATTTTCTAAAATCAAATCTTTTTAAAATGCAATTGATTTTTTTCTGTACCTTAAATTTTCATCGAATTTCTAATGTCATTGACTAAAATTCTTTTTCTCGCTTTTTTCATAAATTTTGCCCTTTAATGATCATTCATTAAATTTGGACAGTAAAAAGAATCAAGTAAAATACAATGAATTTTAAAAATATCATCTTCAGCAATACTGCCAATGGATTAAATTTTGCTAAAAATATTTAGCCTTTAACACAATGGTACGTTATGTAAAATCCACGTAATATATTTCAATGTGCAATTAGGTCTACCGACGACTTTCCTCTGTTGATGATACAATCACCGACCGTCGAAACCATAGGCATTTCCCAGCAGGTTCCTCTCACATTGTGTACTTTGCACATTAACATCAACGATGCATGGTCCATCCAGCGCAACAAATCTTATCGTCATCATCATCCATCCTCTCTCTCTCTCTGGCTCTTATTCTTTTCCAACTCTTTTGTTGTCGTTGTAATGAGCAGCCGTGCAATTTATGAGGGATACCAGTAAGCAAAGAAGAATTTTCGCCGATGATGAAAAAAATTTAATATGTAACCAACAACAGTGGTTGGTGGCAATTACTTTTTTTCATGGAAAAATATATTTTTATCTTGCTTTTGTTACTTTAGTCGCATAAAATTTTTCAAGTGGCCATTGTAACTCACGTCACCACGAGGCCCACTCTTTTCTCTAGCTGAACAACAGCGTGGTTCACTGCGTCACTAATATCTAACCACCAAAGAGAAAAACACCGAAACGTTTTAGAAAAAAATCTACATGTACAGAACGGAACTCTCTCGGCAAATAAGCAAGTTTTAGCTGCTGCATGGCTGCTGATTTATAAACTTAAGGAAAGGTTTAATTGTAAGATTTGTTGGTTGACCGTTTGACCATCATTATCATCATTCCCTTTATTATATTATACTTCCGATCCTTATCTAGAATATTTTTTGCTAAACTTTTATACTATAATGCTTTATACACTTTATTTGATTTTTTTTCTCTATTTTTCTTCAGGTGAAACAATTAAGCAGTCTCCTGTTGTGAGCTTGTACGCCACATGAAGTCCACTTTTATGTGAGCTGCTTTTTACGAATAGAAAAAAATTGAGAAAAATAAGAGTTTTATAAAAAAGAAGAAAAAGTTTTCAACTGACATAATGGTCATTCTCTGACAATGACACTAATAATTTTTCATAGTGACACATTTGACTTGGGACAATTTCTTTGATTGATACCTTATCAATAAATAATAGCAAAAGAGTTCATTCAAGAGGGTAGGACAAGAGTCAAAAAGTCATCATCTGTATGCACCTGTTAACGTTTAGGTATTTATTTTTCAAGGAAAATGAATTTTCGGTTGACAACCCGTTCGTTCGTCCGTTCTTGTAATCACATTAATGACATATTATTATCGTGGTACGGGAAAATTCTATCTATTTAAAATTCCAAGCATCCATCACAGCATTACCACTACTATCTCATCATTTTCATCAGCAGCCCATCGTCGTTGGCAGTAGAATGGCAAATTAAATGGCCATTGCCTTAAGTCACTTTGAAGTGAAGCGTTTATTTTTTTCCTTGTGCTCTCTACCTACTACTACCACCACCACCACCAACAACTGCAGTCATTTTATTCGGTTCGTTGAAAAAAATTATAAGTAAAAAAATGTTGTAGGTTTTTGTAGCTGATTTGTATTCAATTCTTGAAATATTTTTCTCAGATACCTCCATTCTTTTCTTTAGCTTTTTTCTCCACCTATTTTTTTGATTCGCACATAGGCATAGTCAGACAGCATGTACAACAACGAACGTGTACAGTACATTAAATTAAGTAAAATAAATAAATAAAACGCTCCCTGCTGTTGCCTGCTTCCCATTCAGGAGAAAAAAAAGAGTTAGGAAAAAGTGACCGTCTTCTTCATACATTCATTATTCTTCGTCCGGCGGTGCTGCTGGTGCGGTGGTGGTGGTTTGAGAATAAAATGGAATTAAATAAAATTTTACGAAGGAAATCAAGGATTTATTATTGTAGATATTCTGCTTACAAAGAATTAAAAAGGAAAAGAAATGGTGAATTATAAGTAAGTTATGGTAAAATTTTGTAAAGCAAAAAAGGTGATACTTTGATGGAGAACTGAGAAGAAGAGTGAAGGCGAGAACTATTATTGTTGTTGTTGTGGGAGAAGAGAATTATATAAAAGCAAAAAGTGGGAATCAAAGGAATGATGAAGATGATGGATAAAATAAAGTTAAAGGAATGACTACTGACATTGGTTGCTGGTTGGTCGATGTTAACTTGTTTCGGTTGAGCTGATACGGAAAGACAGAGGGCATGAGCTGAATTTTAAAGTAGTTTGGGATTAGAAAAATGCATGTGTAATTTTTTACAATGCTTTTCGCATGTGATTGATGCTATATATGTATATGACTAAACTTTATCTTTAACGAAAAGAATGTTGAAGGCTAATGTAAACAATATAAAAGCTAAAACAAAGTTTTAAAAAATATGGAAAATTTTGGTGGCTCGATTGCGCAAACTTGCCAGTTTGTATTTGGTATATGTTCCAAATTTATATCGAACTGGAATTATTATAAAAATTACTGTTTGTTGGTTTCATTGCAATAAATGTATCTAGTAGTACTTTAAAGTCATTGTAAAGAAAACTCCTTGATTGGACCCTTTTAACCTTTTAGATTGGTAATATGGACACTTCAAAATATTAACAAATATAGAGTTGTAGAGTCGGTGTCAATTTCAAACTTTATTCAGTTTTACCAAAAATATTTAAATAAAACGATGATGAAAGAAAGACGATAATGCATGTAGAATACATTGCCTACCTGCAAGACATTGATGGGCATTTTACATCTTGTGGAGAAACTCCCCTTTCACTTTTTGACAATCTCATTACCACATTCTCACGCGTTGTTATCTCTTAACATACACTCTGCTATATTACATAGCACGACTACATCAGGCTTCCGTCTGATGCTATTAAAAATTACCTTCCCGTAATAACAATTATCATCCCATAATTATCAGCACAGGCTGAATAAACCACTGCAACCGCAGATTTGTACCTTAAATACCACACATATATAACCGTCAGCATAAAATGACACCATTTTTCGTTGTATAGATTAACGTTACCATGAATATTACACGGGCATTATTTTCCATTTTCTGGAATACTGGGGGTGGTGGTCAACGTTTTATTAACAAATTTGCCTTTATTGCCAATGCTGCTGTTCAGCTCAACTCATTGATATTCTTATCGTGTTTCTTTCTGTTTGTGTGCAAGTCTACTTGTTTTTCTTTCTTCAAAGAAACCGGATGCGTTCGATTCTTAAACAATATAATAGCTTAGCTTATTACTATACTTTAGCATTAATCATATCTCGTATGCATCGTAATTTGGTGCATTTCAAAAACACACAATCCTACAAAACAGCAGCCAAGTAGTTCATTCATTTATCTTCTTGGCAGCAGCAAACGATAATTATTACCTATTAATAATGTTGCAGTTTTCTGTCTGTTCTTTAAAGATAAGATGATGCAACGGACGGTTACTATTTATATACCTTACAAAATAGTGCATACATGTAGCTGCTACGCTTATCTTATCAAGTTAAATAATCATGCTAATATAATTGGTTATTCATTTCCATTTACTGGAGAGAGAGAGATTACATTTTCTTTCACTTAAACTTTAATAAAACCAATTTAGAAATAGTAATAAAATTTCAGAATAATAATTACTCTTCTTCTCGTTTCGCCACGACAAAATAATAACATTACGAATTACGACTCCATAATCGTTATAAATTTTTTCAAGTGTGTGAATAATGTGACCATGTCACAAATAACAATGCAGCAGAAATACACATTGTTACATGAAATGTGCAATTCATGATGTTGGTTTTATTTATGTGGTTTGCATGCGCAAAAGAAGAAATAAAAAGATGTAAGTAGATCGGTGGAAAAGATAGCAGGGAAAAATGAACAGAGAAAGCAGCAGAGTACATTTGTAGTATATATTTTTGTACCGTCTTGAGAATAAAGTTGCTAGTTGCTCATCATTACGATTATGATGATGGTGATGATCACCAAGTTTTGTGGTGATTTAAGAGCACATGTAATGGGAGAACAACGAAAGTACCTACGTACACACTAATGGTAATCATAATAACAATAACTATAATATTAATAACTAGCCGTCCTCCCCATCAACGTATATACCTATTCCGTACATATATACCTGAACGCAATGTTATAAAAAGTCCATAAAGTCTAATAAGTCATATAAGTAGAAAAATGTAAGTACGCATGGATGAGTGTGTGTGTAGAGCTGTAGAGATTGAGAGAAAGAAAACAAGTTTTGAAAGCACTTTCTTGCAGGAGGTTGCCTTTGTGTAGTAATCTAATTAAGTCATGTTTCGGGATTTTTTGTGTTTTGTATACTAACAATAATTTTTAAATACTTTTTATCTCAATGTTTATGTGTGTGTGTGTACTTTTGATATTCAATATGAGTTTGCTTGACTGGCTTTTGTGTAGAGAAGACTCGTCATCGCCACATAAATTGCGGAGATTGTTAGCACAAGCAGGCTATTCAAATTTCGATAATAGTGTAAGTAGTGTGCTATTATTATCATTTTTTACTAACAATGGGAATGTAATATGCTAATAATTATAATGTCTGCTGGCAGAATTTTGTGAACAAGTTTAATGATATTTTTCAAAGTAAAAACGTAAACGAACACGACTCGTATAATGAGCTATTTCAGTAAGGTTATATTTCATAAGATTCTCTACTTCACATTATTCTTTTATTAAGAGACTTTTCAGTAGGCAATTTGATATGAATTTAATTAACAAATATCTAAAAATAAGTTCTAAATTGATTCCGGTCAAAAATATTCCCTTTGCCATTCTATTGATATTGCTTCTGCGGACCACATACTGTGGTCGTCTTTTAGTGCCAAAAATCTTAGATGCAGTGAAGTATGCATGATGCATGTAGATATCATTCGTTAAACATCAGAAGCTGGATATGTTGGATTCTCATGTTAACCAGCAATAAAAATTCGCATTATCATATCATCAGTGGTCTCCTTTTTGTCCCTACCTTTAAAATAAGTAAACACATAAATAAAAAATTAAAACTTCTGAGGCAGCAAAATAAATATTATATGCATAGCATATTTATTACACTCTGCTGAATGGTGACTGGTGACCTGCTCATAATTTCTCTCTTTTGTCCAATAATGCTCATTCCCCATCTGCACTAGAAGACACACTTTAAATTCTTATAGCGCACTTTATGACCCTGTACTCTTTTCTGCTTCAGTCAAAATAAGTCATAAACACGCAACTAAAAGGTATTTAAAAAGGCACACAACAAGTATGTAAAAGTTTAAAAAAATATCCATTCGCAAAATGGTAAAGTAGCCACAGGAATCTCTTTTTCTGGTCAATTTGACAATGGTGATAATGAGTCACAAATCACATGCTGCAAGGCTTTACCATCACCATCTGTTTTGAAAACTGAAACAGAAATCTGCTCATTTTCACCTTTTAATTTCATTTTTAATATTTAGGTACCTTCTTCCGCGCCACCTTTGCCCAATAATTTTTACCTTTTTGTCTCCATTTCTTTTCATAAGAAAACAGAAAGAGGAGTCATGGGTACTTTTTTGTCTTTGGAGGTATCTGCTATATACAGCTTCCACCATTCCACATAACATACCGTTTGTTTAATTATTATAATAACCATACTCTTTCCACATCAACACTTTAAAGTTAATATTTTTTCAAGGAAGGAAGACAAAAAAACAGAACATATAATAATGTATGCCATAATACTCTTCTTCTTGCTAAAAAACTGATTATCTTTTTTTCTTCTTGAAGAAAAAATATTTGTCTGACATTTTATTATCCGTCTGTACCATTTTTTA
>JAANSP010004154.1:0-10482 GCA_036850745.1 Homidia socia
AGGAGGAGCTTTATTTTCTTCAAATTTTCCGGAAGCTATTTGACAAGTAAGGGCTGATAATTTCAAGCGTTCTTCATAAGTGAAGTGGACAGCTTTACCTTGTTTCTCTGTTCCAAAAAAACAACATCAACGTCAAAGACCATTACAATCATTACATTTTTAGTTTTATTACAATTTGGTAAGTTTACAAAAGCATATATTTGTCATACCTCTGTAAAATGTCAATGCTAAGTTGTATAAATCTTTCAGAGAAAATCCCCATTCGGTTAAGTATGGTGAATGGTCTGGAGAACCTGGTCCAGCGTCCTTTACTGCGCTAGCTGCTTTGTGGGACATTTTTGAGCGCCCTAATTACAAAATTTTTTTAAATGCTTGTAAATAAAAATCATAATAATATAACATATTAACCTAAACAAATAGTAAAGTAATCTTAGTCATGAAATTAATCAAAAACAGGATTCATTAAAACCAGTATTTTTATTGGTGTAGGGAGTATAAGCCAAGATTAAAAATAATACCTAGGTCTTAATAGCTACACCGCTGTAAATGTCAACATACCTCTGTCGGGTCGGGTCACTTGTAAAAGAAAGTTCCACTATAATATTATCCCTTAACCAGTTTTGTTGTGTTTTGCTTCGTCCTGTTTTAAACAAATTCTTTGAACTTTGGTTAATACTTTACAGAGGTCGCTTGGAAAAGCTTAACTTAGTCAAAATCAGCACAATCCACACACTCAAGTTATTGTATTGGAAGTTTGGAAGAATCGAACGCGTCACGTTTGAATCGTTTGACATATCGTCGTCATATTATAATTACTTGTCACATTTTTCAGTATACCTATTATGTGATACTGACATGTGGATGTGACCAACTTAAGAGTAATACAATAACACTAACACAAGATACAAATTGTGCTGTCAAATGCAAGGTCGTTTTGTAAGCAATTTTACATTACATTTATGTTTCTCACTTTTGACTTTTGCGTGTCTTCCGCACGGCTTTGTCACATCCCCTCTCTGAATTTAAAAGTATAAGTTACTTTCAGCTACAAAATGGAGCACGTTATATCGATAATTAATTTTAAAATGAGTAAAACGGAGTGAAGGTGAACAGAGTACGGACAGGTCAACCAACGATTCCTGCTGCATTGTCGAACTCGAAGGAGGTTTTGTATAAACAAGAAAACAAGCCACTTTATGTACAGCTCGTCACTCTCATCTGTTTTATTGCGACTAGATGCAAAATTCATGCACAGTGTGTGCATTGCATTGCACACAGTCCGTTCCATTCAACACCACAGTAATAATATCAAGTAATGCATCACGATATTCACAATTTCAGTTTCCCTTTCACACACAAAAACAATTTGTGGAAGCAGAAAAAAAAGGAGCTGACAAATTTCCAGTTTTCTAACTCTTCTACTTCCACCTGGAAGTTCCAATTTCCAATGCCCAATATTTTTACGTATGATGAAATGAAAGGTAAGGTGAAGCCTTCCTCTTGAAGGTGTAATCTTTTTTGGGGCAATGTGAAACATCTGAGAAAAGCATTGTTTGGAGCCCAAGCTTTGGACAAAATTCCGATGGAAGAGATTTAATGTTCTAAAAATGACGTTTCTGGATGTTTTAATTAATTTACATACTAAAAAATATTTTGGAATGTCAAATTGATGAAGTCATATATCACGGATTTTTAGACAACAGTATAATAATTGCCTAATCTATCGCCGTCTGCTGTCTGTTTCGTATTGTATTTTGAGCAAGGGACCGTAGTGCTCAGTTCTTTGTTCAAAAACTTGTACATTGCTCAATTTTCTTATATCTAAGTGATTATTGCACACAATTAAGTACAGCATATAAGGTGATACTCAGCTTTCTTAACAAATTTTTTCTGCCAAACAGCACTTCCAAAGGCTCAGGACTCAGGCAGGCAGAAGTCATAGTATGTTTCTGGGTGTGTTAAATAATTTACATAATAAAAAATATTTTGGAATGTCAAATTGATGAAGTCATGTATCACGGAATTTTAGACAATGGTGAAACATTTTTATTGCCTAATCTATCGCCGTCTGCTGTCTGTTTCGTATTGTATTTTGAGCAAGGGACCGTAGTGCTCAGTTCTTTGTTCAAAAACTTGTACGTTACCCAATTTTCATGTATCTGATTATTGCCCCGGCCCCAATTAAGTACAGCATAAGGTGATACTCAGCTTTCTTAACAAATTTTTTCTGCCATAAACAGCACTTCCAAAGGCTCAGGACTCAGGAAGAACTCATAGTCATTCAAACATACAACATACTATGTATTTACTTCGGTAGTCGGTACTTTAATTTCATCTCGTCATAATCACAGTCAATAATTTAAAAAGAACAAGGCCGATTCATTCATAAAAAAAGTAGCTAACTGACATAATATTAATTTTTTTCCACCTCAACAAAAGTTTTGCACATTTTCCCCATGATTTCTTTTTCATCATTTTATTCCGTTAGTTCAGTTAACTTACACAACATGACTACTACGAGTTCGACAGTCGAACTTCGGCTGCTAGTGCCTCAAAGTAAATTATTTATCATTATTAAAAAACTACAACTACACCATCCATCCATCTCTGTCATTTTTGGTAGTCTCAGCTCAGTAACTCAATACTCAATCTCCACTCTACAATATTAATACCCCATATAGTCTGCCACTGCCACTTTGGCTTATATCCACCGTGTAGTAGTCGGCCACTCCACTCCAACCATCCATCTCTGTCATTTTTGGTAGTCTCAGCTCAGTAACTCAATCTCCTCCTCCACTCTACAATATTAATACCCCATATAGTCTGCCACTGCCACTTTGGCTTATATCCACCGTGTAGGAGTCGGCCACTCCACTCCAATTCTAAATTCAATCCAGTTTTTTTAGTTTTCTTTGCATGTTTTACTTAGTAACTCAACAATATTATGCGAAACCATATGTATAGTTTTTACACCATTCAAAAGTATATATAGTCGTCCTTCTTCCGTCGGCTGTACTTGGTATTCTCACTTTTTTGCAGGTTGATCGGAGCATCTAAAATCAATCCAGTTTTTTTAGTTTTCTTTGCATGTTTTACGTAGTAACTCAACAATATTATGCGAAACCATATGTATAGTTTTTACACCATTCAAAAGTATATATAGTCGTCCTTCTTGAATCGGCTGTACTTGGTATTCTCACTTTTTTGCAGGTTGATCGGAGAACAGCAAATGGAAAATGGAATAGGAAATAGGAGAGCAGAGCGGAGCAGAAGAAAAAACAGAGAGACTCATCTTCAGCAAGTAATTCATCTATCATCTGTCTGTTCATCCGTCTGTTTACTAATGGCTGGACACAATCCCAAAGTGTCACTGAAAGATGAGGGAATCCATTATCTATTCAACGGATTATTAGTTTAAGATTAACTGATTGATTGAAGTGAGCGTGGACGATGCGCTTTTTCGTTATATCCTCTGTTGAGTGATGTGTTTTAAACCCATGCTTCATACAGTGTTGTTTTTTATTTTTGTTATTGCTGATATATACTTGACGCGACGCTAAATGACACGTAGGACGGGAATATATACATTTTGTTAACAGCGTTTAAATAAATAGGGCTATATTTAAGCATCTTTTTCCCGTACAACGTGTGGCTGGTTGTAGTACGTATTCTATACCTAAATTGGCTAAATTAAAAAGTATTACATCAACGAACTACTACTACAACACAGTGGTGGTGCCGTGCCGTGAATGTAGGAATTAGATCAGACAAGCAGATAGGAAAAAAGTTATTAAAGACTGTCCGGAAGTACCACACGAGGATGCTATTTTGGGCTTAAGGTAAGTTGTAGCAGCAATATTTAATTATTAACCTTCACCCACCATTCATGTTGTGACAATATTAAAAAGCAAAAAGGGTCTCCCTCTAAAACTGTTACTCAATTAACTCATTTCATGTTGTTGCTATACTTGTCACTTGTAGGGGTTGAAGTCGGACGGCGAAAGAACTATACAGGTTGTTCAAATTTGCAAAAACATTTAGATCAAAGTCCTTCATTGACTGAATGTGGAAATGGATTGGACGCTCAAATGAAGAAGCTATTATTTAGGATCAAGATCAAAGTGCACTCACTGAGAGTACATACGTCTCGTTAAAATCTTGTCATGAAATCCTACATTGTTAAGGGATTTTTTGGTGCTATACTGGTGTGGTTTTTATTTCTTGGAGTGCTATCAGTCTTCCCCATTCAGAATACAAATCATGTTGGGGATGATGTGTTCCAATCAAATCAGGAAAACAGCTCAAATGAAGAAGCTATTATTTAGGATCAAGATCAAAGTGCACTCACAGAGAGTACATACGTCCCGTTAAAATCTTGTCATGAAATCCTACATTATTAAGGGATTTTTTGGTGCTATACTGGTGTGGTTTTTATTTCTTGGAGTGCTATCAGTCTTCCCCATTCAGAATACAAATCATGTTGGGGATGATGTGTTCCAATCAAATCAGGAAAACTCGGCGGAACTGCTTAAAAGAATTGACGTTGCTCTTCAACAAATACAAGACCTGAAGAGAAATAATGCTGAAATGAAACGAATTCTTGGGGATGCCCATCCAAATTCATTGAGCTCATCCAAGGATGCAAATAAGGATGATGAGGGTGAGCCAAGAGAAAATGTACCACAATCTGGCGATCCAACATACTCTTACGAAAAAATGCGTCGTCAGCTAGAACTTGATATAAAGGAAATGTGGTACAATGTGCGTGGCCATGCTAGTGTTATTGGTCACAAGGATTTTGAACAAATTCAGGATGTGTATAGACTTATAAGAAGCTATTTATTGAAACTTCGACAAGAAGATGGGTACGAAACGTATCGTGAGCGAGAGACGAAAGAGCTTTCAAAAATAATGCAGAACAGAATTCATCATTTGCAAAACCCTCCAGATTGCGAAAAGGCACGCAAAGTTGTCTGCTCCATTAATAAAGGTACCTACTGAAAGTCGCAACATCCTTATTTTAAGCTTACCACGTAATTCAAGACTGTTTTATTTATTTTATTTCTACTTGCATTTGTTTTAGGATGCGGTTTTGGCTGCCAAATTCACCATGTGGTTTATTGTATGGTAGTAGCGTATGCAACTAGTCGAACTTTAATTTTAGAATCAAGAGGGTGGAGATACAACAGCCGTGGATTGGGAAAAAGTCTTTTTACCAGTTAGTGAGTCATGCACCAGTCCATCTGGTGCTTCTCGGGCGGATTGGGCCTGTAAGCATTTTCCATTAAATAAAGCGTTTTAAAAGCGTTATTTATAATTTATTATTGTTTTACCTTTTATGTTAATTTGTTACTGAATGTTTGTTAATTTTGTAGCTGGAAATCATGACGCCCAAGTTTTGACTCTTCCAATAATTGACTTTATGAAACCAAGACCTCCATTCTTGCCAATAGCGATTCCTTCCGATATAGCAGGTCGACTAGAAAAAGTTCATGGAGAGCCGCATATTTGGTGGGTTGGTCAATTCGTTACGTATTTGCTCAGATTGCAACCTCAAACGCAAGATCTTGTAGAAGAAGCCAAATCTAAGATGGATATTAGTTCACCCACCGTTGGGTATGTATACATATACTTGCACCATACCATTTTTAAGCATGTATAAACTTGTAAAAGCCATTTTTATTTTATCTTGTGATTCCTTTAATGTAATGATTTTAATTGATTTTGTAGGGTTCACATCAGACGTACTGACAAAGTAGGAACCGAAGCGTCCTTTCATCCATTGAAAGAATATATGGTACATGTAGAAGAATATTTTGGTATCCGAGAAAAATATGAAGGACCTGTCAAACGCCGAGTATTTAGTAGCTTCTGATGATCCTAATGTCATTTCGGAAGCCACTAAAACGTAAATGCTTGAACATTTAACTACCTGTTATAAATTTCTTGTCATAGTTTTTGAAAGCTGCCCATTTAATAATAATAATAATTTTCTGCGTTAGCTATTCTGGATCGGAATGGCAAATAATGGGTGACAGATCCGTTGCTCAATCTGCATCCGTTTCACAACGGTACAACGGATTAGTCGGAATAATCAAAGACGTGTTTCTTTTGTCCGAGTGCGACTATGTAGTTTGTACATTTTCATCACAGGTATGGGAGATGCTGTTTTCAAGAAAGCTGTGCAAAAAATGTCAAGCACATCAAACATTTATTTAATTTTATTGCGTATTTAGGTTTGCCGATTGGCATACGAAATTATGCAAACAAAGCATGCGGATGCATCAGGAAGATTTATATCATTGGACGATATTTACTACTATGGAGGTGGGTCAGGCACTGTACAGAAAGCTCAATTTGCTCACAAACCTAGAAGTAGTGGTGAACTGGAGCTAGAGGTTGGTGATAAAATCGGAGTTGCCGGCAATCACTGGAATGGAATGTCGAAGGGTACAAACCAGCGTACTAATAGGGTAATATACTCTTCCCACATCTTTAGAATTTTGAGTAAATATCAACTTTTGTGGAAAATATTTTATTTTGTTGTCATTATTTTTACAGGTCGGTTTATATCCGTCGTACAAAGCTCGTAACGTTTATGCCAAAGTCAACTTTCCACGAGAAAAGTGGTGGATGCAATCAGGGGAAGTCTGAATTAGCGAAAGCGTCTGCAGCGAATGCAACGTATAGATTAGATTAATTAAACTTAAGCTTATTTCTTCGATCTATATTTATTTTATATAAATTGTTAGCTTCACGTGTTTTGTAGTCAGCAAAAATATTTGTTCAAAAATAGGGTTCATCATCATTAATATATTCAGTGCCGTACTTCACGTGAATATGTAGTTTACAAAATTCTTACTTTGTCTATTCAGTAAAAAATGAAACGGTTATACCTAGCAGCAGAAAGCATAGTTGTTTGATTTTTTAGAATGATAAATGTAGTAATGACAGTCCAATGCTTACGATTCAAAAGCCTGTAAATTGTTAGTTGGTACTTGTTAGTTTTGTTTTGGCTCCTAATATTTTATGAATTTTCAAAAGTGACCTTTTAATGAGATCTGCCAGTGTGCTCATTGAATTAGCAATTCGTTCATTTTTCCTTTGATTTATACAATGTTATTGTCGAGTACTGAGGATGAGGAGCATATGACTGTGCTGATTTCTGCAGTTTTTTTTGACGGCTTTCTTTCGTTTCCGTTATTCGTTATTATAATGTTTTATTTACTTTGAGAAGAAAGGTACTCGTGGGATCAATATTTCCATATTCCTGAGTTATGTGATGCTTAATTTATTTTATTTACATATTTATTGTTATTTTATACATACGTATTTGACAAGACCGATAGAAATCCTGTATAATTTTGATTATCATCACTCTTGCGACAGTGACACAGACCATTCATAGTTAATATATAGGATAAACTACACACACCATGCGAGTTCATGGTTTTAATTATTCTTAAGTGAGCCAAAGGGGTATTACGTTGTTGTTACGTACGTATTATAATTTCCATATTCCTGAGTTATGTGATGCTTAATTTATTTTATTTACATATTTATTGTTATTTTATACATACGTATTTGACAAGACCGATAGAAATCCTGTATAATTTTTTGATTATCATCACTCTTGCGACAGTGACACAGACCATTCATAATTAATATATAGGTAAACTACACACACCATGCGAGTTCATGGTTTTAATTATTCTTAAGTGAGCCAAAGGGGTATTACGTTGTTGTTACGTACGTATTATATTACTAATTCGTTTCATTATTTCATTCCTTTACTAGTGATATCGAATTTTACATAATGTTATATGGACTATATAAACTTGCTACTTCAACTTCTAATTTCTATAATACATACGTAGTAGTTGTATAATACAATATATTTTACATGTACTATATAACCTTGTACCTTTATACGGAATGACACCACGAACGAACTACGAAATATTATATAATCCTTTATATTAATATGTGACGTAGCTTATTCAAATTGAAATAATTTTAGTAATTTTAAGTAATATCAAGTTTTAGACAAGTTTCCCGATACCGATGCAGTACTACAAATTATATACTGGAGAAAAATGATGGCATATGCATATTACCGTACAATTTCCATTTGAGGGGTAGCCTTGTTATTTGCTTAACGTTTACAATAATGTTATTATAGAAAGTAATATCCCGATACCGATGCAGTACTACAAATTATATACTGGAGAAAAATGATGGCATATGCACATTACCGTACAATTTCCATTTGAGGGGTAGCCTTGTTATTTGCTTAACGTTTACAATAATGTTATTATAGAAAGTAATCATGTTTATGATGTTGTTATTAAAAGGACAAGTGAATTAAAAGGTAAAATGTTGGCTTGTATTTCCCTGATGCGAGTTTCTATTGTAAAAGTAAAGATTGATTAGTTGTATACATTTCTGTATTATCTCTCCCGGTTCTTATTAAATTTTATTTAAAAATGCCATTGCATGATTAATGTCTGTTAACCCTTTTTGAAAATATGACAAAAATTATATTTTACATTTTACTCACGATAACTTAACGTTTTGCATTTCTAACGTACAACGTGTGATGTTGAATATCACATTTGTGATAAGTGTTTAAAATGATTGTGAGAAGACTACATATTATTCAAAAAGTTAATTTTAAGCCAAGTACACAAAACCATAATTTACAATGATTGGAATTAGTTTGTGGTTTCGCCGTTTTCTTCTAACTCTTGTCTGGTGATTAATTTGGCGGTGGTAATTTTTCGACCAGAAACATAACATAAGTACTGCCGGACAATATTAATAATGATAATTAAAAACCTGTTCGCATTTTGCATTCTATGATACTCTTTATGCCATTCCATGCCTATACCCCGGCCAAACGATATTTTTTTCTAGGTTATGTACTGTAATCTGTACTTTTTGAACTAATGGAAGTTGTATGCAAAATAAAATTTTAAGCGTTTCTGGAAAATTACAAATAAATACAAAAGCTCTTTCGCCTCCAGCAAAATTTTCTGTAGAATAGTTTTTAAAAAAAATTCTTTCAACTTTTTGTATTTTTTGTTCACTACCTCCATCGGTTTTCAGAGCAAATATTTTAAAAAATTGATGATTTTACAAAATAAATGCAAACAATTTATTTAAATGCTAGAAAAAATCACTGCGTGTGAACTGTAAAGCCTTTTAAATAAGATCTTATGAATTTAACCTAGAAAACAAAAAAAGAACAAAGATAGATGGCAAACAAACCACCTTTCGTTTCACCAATTACATCAAAAGAGAGTTGCGCTTTATGAAACCTTTTTTAAGCTAAAGATCGTAAAAGTCGGGTTTAAATGGAACTTAAAGTTTTGAAAAATAGATAAATTCGTAGAAAATATTTGTTTTAAATCTTAAATCACGGTCGTGATGTTCCAAACTTAATGCATTATAAATATTAATAGCTTTAAAGCAAGTGTGTTTGCATTGTAATCTGGACTTTGTATATGTATTGGAATATTAAATTCCGAATTTTGGAATTTAACTGTTTAAAATCATTATTGTTAAGTATAAACTGTATACTATACATTAAGTATTACGTGATCGCGTTAGCTAATTAGGAAAAAAATGAAAATACATCTAATTCCAGCTATATACTAAATATTCTTTAAAATTCTTTATGGCCAATTTATACGTACGTACGATGATGGATTAAAACAAGAACAATAAAATTGCTAAATAGACGTGTCATACAGTCGCAGTCAATATTTTATTATTTATTTGGGTATTTAACATTTTACTCCCTAAAAAGCAAAAAAAGAAAACTATAATATGAAATGAAACTAAAAAACATCTAGAAATCTATATTCAGCAAAAACTGAAATGAAAGACGAAAGACGTTTTGAAAATTGTTCAGAAACAAAATGAGAAAATAAAATTGAAGTTTTATGAAAGCGAAAGCATTGCGCAGCAAAATCTGTCTTTTTTCGGGGAAGTTTAAACTAAACCTAAACCTAACTGCATTGTTTATTGAATAAACTTTATATTCGATTCGATTGTGGCTCAGCCACTTCGGCTGGTTTTCATTTTGACAGCAATACTATACTGCAGGGAGCAATGACATTTAGGCAGATCCCTCTGCTATATATTTACTACGATTACTTACAACATTTAAATCAAAAATCAAATAGTCAAATCATAGACTGGAAGACTGGATGCACCTTTCTCCTGACCGGCTCAAGTCGCAGGTGCCTTATTCCAAAAAAGCCCAAAAAATTAACATGAATGTAATAAGTTTACCTACATGCATGATGCATCCCTCCTCGAACAAGCTAAGAAAAGAGTAGCAGGCAGCCGTAGAGTGACTAGAGTGAGTAGAGTAAGTTGTCATCAATCAAACATTATTGTCCAAACTTTGGACTCCTAACTTCCTAAGATATATACGTGTGTATGTAAATATGTATAACTTATAGTGTAAACTTT
>JAANSP010004155.1:0-10481 GCA_036850745.1 Homidia socia
TAATAATGGCTTAAAATATACCATCATTTTCCCTAATGGAGATGAAATTTCCACTTTTTCATTCTGTTTATTGACAAGCCAATTTTCCAGAGCATAATAGACCGCTTCTTTTAAAAAACTGAATAACACTTCATAAAAATTGTGTCCTCTCTCGTATATATATAGTGTATTCCCGGTACCGTTTTTGAAATCACTCAATCACAAGTTTTACATGTTTGAAACAACAGAGCCACCGAGCTAATCATTCAAAGATTCCTTTTGCCGGAAAATCATTGACCTTCGCAATATTTAATTACCCCACTTTGTTAGATTTTCTGGAGATGTAAACTACAAAAATCCTTTAAGCCTTGTGTCAAAAGAAAACAAAATCGTCGTTCGTTTCATAACATCTGCACGGCTAAACTTTCCATGTTTTATGTTGATCGAAACAGGAACAAAGGTGACACAAGTCCTCAAACGAACGAATTTGGCAGCTTCTTGAACAACAACGTGATAGCTGTATGCAATAGAAAACCCACTACTCCTCCATGTACAAGCAACAAATACCACAACAAGCGTGAAAATTATCAACGGAGAAGTTACGGTAGCACATCAATACCCATTTACCGTTGCACTGCTTAATGATGGAAAGTACTTTTGCTCTGGAACCCTTATCGACGACATCAATGTACTTACTGCGATGAAGGAGCTGACAGGATCGTGCTGATATTTGGGCTACATAATACGACGAATCCTGCAGAGATATTACTCTATGTAAATCCGACTTGTAATACCCATTTACCGTTGCACTGCTTATTGATGGAAAGTACTTTTGCTCTGGAACCCTTATCGACGACGTCAATGTACTTACTGCGGCTCACTGCGTTGAAGGAGCTGACAGAATCGTGCTTATATTTGGGCTACATAATATGACGAATCCTGCAGAGAGATATTACTCTAGGCAAATCCGACTTGTTGAATTTCCTGAAACTTCCAATCATGTCTTTGTCCACCCACATTTCGACCCAGACACAGGAGCCAATGACATTGCGGTAAAACTATCTACTATTTTAATCTGTACTTAAAGTAAATTCATTGAACTAAAATTATTTATAATAACATTTCTTTCAACATTTTATGGAAGAATAGATTGTGCGTGTTCTACAAAAGGTGAAATTCACAGGTTAGCAATTAGTACTTTTACGAATACCTTAATTGCTTTAATGCAGCAATTATTTACCAAATATTATATTAAAAATGTACTGTCAACTTAGGATATGTTCAACCCATTTATCTTCCCAGTATTTACTCTGCTTCCAACATTTTCTACGGAAAAGACTTGAAAACTGTAGGATGGGGGCAATATGATATCGGTACAATTGATTTTATTTTTTATTTGAGTTTTATTTTTCCTACATCACTATTTTTCTCTTGAAAGAGTAAACTATTATTTTTAATTACAGATTCAGATGGAATTAGTACTGTCTTAAGAGAAGGAAGAGCCCGTGTGATTTCAAACGGGGATTGCCGTGATGAATTCAGAGGAGCAATTACCGGTAACAATATTTGCACATTAACTCCGTACATTCCACCAGAAGAAGGAGACAATAGAACGTCTACACAAGCCCCAGTCCCTCGCCTTGCTAGACAGAGCAATGTAACAAACGAGCAGCCTCCCGAAGAGGGCGAAGATGAAGAAGCTAGTTCAGCAGTTCCGCCAGATTATATTTCTCCGTGTTTTGTAAGATTTTGAACATTAGCAACCATACCACATTATTTTTTTCTTTTAAAAATATTATAATATGCTGATGTATCTAAAACCCATAGGGAGATGCCGGAGGTCCACTTTTCACAGAGTTTAAAGAAACTGGTGAAGGCTCCAAGGACCCTACAAGGCAAGAGTGTGTGGAAGCTAAACCCAATGGAAGTGGAGATGATGATGACTTGAAATACCAACCAGTCTGCGACAAACCAAAAGAGCTTTCCCGAAAGTGGTATGTTATGGTTGGTGTGGTAAGTTTTGGTACAAGAGTATGTGGTGAAGAAATTCCTGTCGCGTACACTCGAGTATCGGGATATTTGGAATGGATAGCGTACGTTACAGGGCGACATGGCTAAAAGGAAAGACTAATATATTATGGAGTTCCTTTCTATATGTTATCATTAGATCTTGAAATAAATAAAAGAATTATTCCATGCTCTCTAGAAGCAAATAATACGATTGTTCAAGCTCATTTTGTAAAAAAGATTTACATATTTGCATAAAAAGAAAATGCCATAAGATTCATCCCATTCAACATCATAGAGCATTTTTTTTCTCACGTTTTGTTCTGTGGCGAAACTTAGCATCAATGTTGTAGGTTGTATTACATACAATAAGTAACAACAATAATGCAATAATGATGAGTATTTCATAAACGTTGATGTTGAAAATGAAAAATAAGGTAAGACAATGCAATATTTTTCCTTTTTAACATCCCAGCGTTATTATGAGGTTGTAAGTTGATGCATTGTGATTTATGTCTCTTTTGATGTTACACGTAAAGGCAAGGAAGATTCTTTCCATCTCTTGTCATATAAACCACACTTACAAACTTAAAATATAAGCACATATTTACATCTGTACTTAAATGCCTATTTACATACATTCAATTCCAAGTTAATCATGTGTTACTACATTACTACATTAATCAAGTGTTAGGAATTATGTGTGTATTTAACTAAGCAAGACCGATGACCAACTGTTCTTGTTCATCATGTTAAAAATTTGTGTGCTCTATCTAGGGAAAAGATTTATAAGCATTTTTACCTGTGCACAGCTTTAGTTTTTAGTAATGTACATACACTAATTTCGCAACGTCAATAGTTTAAACATCCTAATGTGATTTCAGTAATCACTTTTGCAATTTATTAATTTATAAATATTGTAAAAACCCAAAATTTAATCAGGTCTCCGATTATATACTAGTTCTACAAAGTGCCACCATTGAATATTTTGCTTAAATATTTACACACTGAACATGAATTGACAATATAAATTTTCTTTGCTGCAAGAAATCGGAATTTACAGTTCTCACAGCATTTTTTTTAGAAAATAAATGGTTTCGTTGCGTTTATCTGAATCAAATCACAAGTGGTTAATTGTGTTACTAATACTAGTCCAGTAGAAAAGTACGCTCAAAATGTCGGCTGCAAAATCTAGTAAGTACATACACCTAAGCTTTATTCTTCGCATTGCAATAAAGATGGTCAATAATGAAACAGTGCATTGTAAGTGAATAAATCAGTAAATTCTTTGACATTTATTTATTCCATGCAGGGATACAAAAACTGTTTTCACTCACAAGGAGCATCATCCTTGTCTTTGTTTGGCCGTTGATCCTCATAAGATACCTTGTAAACTTTGTTGGCAAAGCATTTGCTTTCGTACTCGAATTTTTGAAAACAACGCTAACTATAGGGCTATTGATAATGGCGTTCCTGATCATTTGTGGATTTTTTCTTCTGTTAACAATGTCTAGTACTGTTTTAGCAATATCCTCGGAGGCTACAGGCTACGTATTTGGACATCTTAGTGCTGCGGTTTACTCGTTAATTTCAAAGATATTTTGGATCTCATGCTTTATAATAGTCTTTGGAGTGGCAAGAAGATTTAAATAAATGCCTATTATAATTGCTACGCTGATTTTTAATTTTGAGGAATGTATGCTGGATTTGAGGTTTTATTTGTGTACCTTTAAAAGTACAGGGCCTGATTAATATATTGGATCTCTTATTATTTACAAACTATAATATGAATTATATTTTGTGTTGGAACCCAAAGCAAATAATAATATAGATGTCAATTAAAGCAAAATATTATCATTTAAATGACAGTGATTAAACACTTTGCTCATTTAAAATCACAAACTTAATTACATCATATGTATCATTTGTTTGAATTTCACATTATCATAATTCAAAATCCCATATATCATTCTGCTGCAGCAGTCGCCCGTTTCCTTATAATGCTACGGACGGTTGTCACTTCAGCCTTATCAAATGGGTCTTTACTAATATGAGCAAACTCAACTTGCCCAGATTTGTTCAACAATATGTCACCACCCATTTGTATAGGATCATCGTCTGGATACGGTGTCAAGGCTTCCCAGCCCCCTCCTGATAATGCCTTCCGCACATAAAGTTTCATGGTGTTTGGTTGAAATACCTATAGTTAAAATTAAAATGAATCATTTATGAGCAAAAGTAAATCATAATAAAAAATTGATGTGTACCTAACCACATACAGTGTAAACAGAACGGCGCATTTTTAACTTGGTGTACAATTCTCTTGTTGTATCCAAATAAATTGGCAATGCATGCAAATCATGTTCTTCTCTCCATTTTCGTGCACCTTCTTCCGTACCACGGGTGACAACGACCACTTGACAGCCTTCCTCTAAAATTGATGACTAGAGTAGAGAGAAACATGATATTCTTTTAGACTTTTAAATCTGTTTTTGTTCATGTATTTTGTATTTCTAATGATTTTAAAGTAATACCATCAACTTCTTGAGGGAGGTCACATGGTCTCGTCACGGTAATCAAGAATAGTGTCTAATGAACGCCAACCACGTCATTGGACTTTCAGCCACAATGTCAGACACGCTTACATTTTCGTTGGGAACATTGGCCGAGGCAGACAAACGTTCAAGCCGATATGAGCCTAGTTCCTTTTCGTCATGGATGGAAGGATATGAAGCTTCTTTGTTTAAAAGTTCGTCACAACGGAGTAAAAATTTTGGCCACTCTGTAATGACACTGAAGTATTCTTCAATTGTATCCTCATCGTCGCAAGAATTGAGTTGCATGGAAAAAGTTTGTAATTGTTTTTCTAATTCCTCTGTCGTTGTGCATCCAACAGTTGCACATAATTCTTCAAGTAATCCGAAACACGTATAAAGGGACTCGACATGGTCATCAACGAATTTATTGATTCCACACACCTTGATTGTTTCTAAAGATTTGGAAATTAAACCCGACATGGTTTCGTTGTATTTCTTTAGTGCGGAAATGGCAGTATCCAGTGACACGCCAGCAGGAAAAGATGCAGATTCCATTGTTGTCAAAGTCGTTCCTCGCTAAAGCGAGGTTTAGGAAGACTTTAAAGCAACTGCTTCGTGCTGTTGTAAACGAATAAATGAAGGTAAAATTAACTTTACAACCAACTTTTGAAGTGGTGAAATCACTACTTCACTAATCAGTCAATTCAGTGCAGTCATTTCGGCTATCTGGGTAGTCACGTTCAACGTTGATATAAATATCAAGTGTTATTTTAATGCTCACTTTCAGTTTATAGACAGTTAAACAGTTAACAACTAGATGGAAATATGGCATGAAACAGTACCATAAAATTTTAATGTGATAAGGATAAAATTTGATTTCAGCTACTCAAATGCATAAATGACAAAAAGGCAGATAGCGCATGCACAATAAATGTGCACAAAAAAATGATAACGCGATTACGGTTTTCGTCGCAACCACCACTTGGTCAAGAAGCAGAAAAATTTGTGCACAATATGCTTCTAGCATCGCCTATCAGAATATTAGAGCCTTTCAGTGAATTTAAAGCATTGCATTTTAGGGATATACTTTAAAAAATAATTGCTGTAATATATTGGGATTTTTAATTACTTCAACTTCATATATTTATGGGTATACGGAGTTTCAGAAAATAGATCACTGCTAAATATGCACGTTCACTCAAGTTAGCATCCTTGATATAGATTGCCAACTATGCAAAAAATGGAATTGGGTCGCTAAATATGTTTTCTGTTTCTTTTATTTGTACATTGTCTCTCAATTGTTAGTCATTTGTCAGAAGTTCACTGTTGATACTACTTGTACAAACTTTTGTACACTGTTAGTCACCAAAACTCATATTGTTTGGTCAGTCATTAAATGGGATAACTTTTTATTTAGGTTTTATTCCTTTCACTTTTTACCTTGATCATAAATAACTAATCACAAAAAGCTGGCGGTGACATCTGAAATATTGGCGAGAGCAATATTTGCATTCTACATCGCAGCGCAGTATTGGGGTGATTCGAAGGATAAATAAACAATGTATCTGGACATAATAATGAAAAGTATTCTTTGAGAATGGAAATGAAAAATCATTTAGCTATAACATAGTATACTCTTGAAATCAATGGATGGCTGAAGGTCAAAAGTATAACATGATGATCAAAGCAAACAATGAACATGAGTTGCATGAAACAATATTATGCTATTTGAGTTTATTATTCCTGTTTGTAGATACAGGTATATAAAACTTTTTTAGTTGGATGGTATGAAATTGCACAATTTATCTCTTCTGCTCAATCATGCACAACAGCGCCGCACAATGGGTTTGCAATTCCTTGCAGAAAATCTCCTTGACCTTGAGGTGCAATTATGAAATAGCAAATATCGTCTATTCCTTGTTTCGCAGATCAAATTGTTTTTGCAAACACTGATCATCTCATGACCGTTCCATGTAAAAAGTAAAGAAAAAAGTAGTCAAGTACGCTGGAAAATACCATCGGACAATTAGACATTCTAAAAAACACGAAAGGACGCTTGACCTTTGTTAATAATATTTTAGTTTTAAGCCGCATACTATTCATTATCGCACCATTAAGGCGTTCGGGTGTTCCACATGTCTCTAACCCAACTTTTGTCAATTCAATCATTTTCCACATCGCCCCAGAGATGATAAAGAGCTAAAATATACTTGGGGTAATGAGAACTAATTAGACTTGCAAGCGTACCTGAGGTGGCTAATTTTCCCCAAAACCTTAAACTGACCCTTGTTTACACAAGTTTGCATTTGCTTGTGGAGAAAGTTTGAAACATTTGTTGGAATCGGGGTTAGGAGGGTGCCACTGAGACCGATGACAGAAGAGTGTTTTCAGGATTTACTAGTCTTGCCGAATGCAGAGTGGTGACCGACTGGACTGGAAGAGAAGCTAGTAGACTAAACTGCATGGATCCAATATGACACATCACCAGCTGTTCTTTTTCAGCTGAAGCTGTCAATAAGCGTGTTAAACACTAAAAAGAAATATTTATTTTTGACATTTTACATTTCAGCAGCTCGTAATCTTTTAAACTTTTTCTAAACTTTAAAGTTATCTAGTCAACAACGTCAAGGAAAGAACAAGGAATAAGGAATCATACGTTTTAAGTTTGTAGCTCATCCATGTTTTCCGTGTTTTGTTTGGACTGTTCCGTTTACTGTGCAAACCTAAATCCAAGTCAATATATTAAAAATTAAACGTTCAAGTAAAGGCGTCTTTAAATTTCTAAATTGATTTTGTTTAACCTCTTAATCGGTAAGAATAAGGGACTATATTTATAACTTTTTTAAATAACTACTTCTGCTAAAACCTTCAAGGAATAGCTATCTATATTTATTTATCTCATTGAAAACCTTTATATATGATTATTGCGAATACTCAATAATGGCACTAATGCTTCCTGTTGTATTTGTGTTGAAACATATTACAGAACCAGCCGGGCAAAAAGTGGTCAATGGGCAGAAACAGCAAGCAGTTGTGGGTACTTGTGTATGCACTTGGCTCCTCTCCCTTGTTGTGGCAGTTAATGAAACAAGGCTGATGGTTCGAGTCGAGCTAACGAATCTCATATAAAGTCACGATACTCATAATTAAGTAGCCAGCTAAAAATGGAAAGAACTGAGACCGAAGACGTTAATTTTAACTTGGAAGGGGAATCTATATCGTTGAAACCTGCACCTGAGTATGGGTGGAAGGTTAAGATGGACCACAAGTTCCGTGAAACTTGGAACCAAAATTTAACACCCCGGCTGCATCAAATTCCAGATCTCTTGCCACTTGCGATACGGTAGCTTCGTTATAAAAACTATATACCCTATTATATAATTATTAAATATAACCACTTATAACCTATTGACGGCTAATTTTGTTTAAACAGATATATACTGTGGTGGATTAAAACTTACCTATTTCAAGGAATTAAGCCCTTTATTGACTTTATTACTTTAAATGGGAAACAAATATACGGTAAATGTTCAACTACGCTTTTGAATTAATAAGCTACCCGCATTGGGTATGTTATGTTACATCTTGTAGCTTACATGAAATGCTTGGTTTGGCTACCCAAATAGGTGTCCCCTTGGGAGGAATCGGATCTGGTACTATTGGCCGTGGATTCAAGGGAGAGTTCTGTCGGTATCAAATGACACCTGGATTGTACTCTTATAATGTTGTCCATGCAAATCAATTCATTATAACAGTTATGGAAGAAAAATTGGCCGTGGATTCAAGGGAGAGTTCTGTCGATATCAAATGACACCTGGATTGTACTCTTATAATGTTGTCCATGCAAATCAATTCATTATAACAGTTATGGAAGAAAGTGGAAAAACTGTTTACCAAAGAGTACTGTCAGGAGCTGGAGCTCCACCCAAACGAAAGCTCTCTTCTTGGGATTGGACATACAATCCCTCTAACGCTAGCTACCAGGGTCTGTATCCGCGGTCTTGGTACACGTACAACATTCCTGAACTAGATCTGAAATTAGTCTGTAAACAGATATCCCCAGTTATACCACATAACTACAAAGTGAGTTCCCTTTCTCATGTTAATGAAACGAAAATCCGTAAAGATTTATAGGGATACTTTATACTTACATGTAAAAAATTATAATTTATCTTTTTCAATAGGACTCGTGCCTACCAGTGGCAGTGTTTGTGTGGGAAGTTGAAAACAAAAGCTCTCGTAAACTTACCATATCATTAACTTTTACTTTCAAAAATGGAGAATGGATCTGCTGCTGATGCAAAGAAACCATGTTCTAGTCAAACTTTCACTACAAGTGTAAATGGAGTTACCGCCAAAGGAGTAGCACTGAACCATGAAATTAGTGGCAACATGACTACATACGGCATTGGGTGTCTGGAACAGGTTGGAATTTTATCCTTTCCTAGCCACTATAGTTGTTACGTTTAAATTTTCCCAGCATCATAAATAAATATTTTTGATAGCCTCATCAATTCGTAAGTTGTTCCGGTCAATTTAACCTAAAAACTGGTGCGGATATATGGGAACAACTGAAAAAGACTGGTCAGTTGAATTCGACCACATCAACCGTTGAAGTTCTAAAAGGTGAACTTGGTGTAGCTGTATCTTGTCAGTCACAAGTTGTAGCATACAAGAAATCAACTTTTGTTTTTTGTCTAACTTGGGATCAGCCAGAGATTAGGTTTCCGGGAAAGGTTGCCGTTTTTAAAAGGTAATAAGTGGATATCATATAATGGCTTGTTTTTGTTGTTCCTTTAAAACAGACATGTATATTTTTGTAGGTATTACACACGATTTATCAGTAGGACATGTAGAAATTCTGAAGAAAATAAATACACTGCTCCCATACGGAATTTGGTAGAATATTCGTTTGAAAATTTTCAAAACTGGGATAAGGAGATAGAAAAGTGGCAGGAATCTGTACTGTCGGATGGGTAAGCCAAAGTTGTGTTCGCAAATATCTTAAACGTGTTTCATTTGATCATTTCTCTTCTTATTCGAAGTGAGATAATTATGACGTGTTTTTTAAAATTTGTGGCAGAAAACTTCCCGTTTGGTTCAAGAGTGCCATTTTCAACGAACTATACTTTGTCTCTGATGGGGGTACACTTTGGATGAATTATGACACCACTACGTTACCAAAGACTGTTACAAAAGCAGCAGATATCCGAGAGGAGTTTGGAAGGTTTGCGTACTTGGAAGCTCATGAATATAGAATGTTTAACACCTACGATGTTCACTTTTACGCGTCCTTTGCATTGGCAATGCTGTGGCCAAAACTCCAACTGAGTTTGCAGTACGATTTTGCCGATACGGTGAACTTTGAAGATAAGGCATGCAGAACTTGCTTCTTTGATGGGGCAAGATGCGAGAGAAAAGTGAAAGAAACTGTACCTCATGATGTGGGTGATCCATGCGAAGAACCGTACATGAAAATTAATTCCTATATGATGCATGATATTTCTACATGGAAAGATTTGAATCTAAAATTTGTTCTCCAAGTGTTTCGTGACTATAAATTTATGAAAGACAAAGTTTATCTTGAGGATATGCTACCCATTTGCAATCAAGTGATGAAAAAATCTTTGCAATGGGATTTGGATGGAGATGGAATGATTGAAAATGCTGGCTCTGCAGATCAGACATACGATACTTGGATTATGAAGGGTACTAGGTAGGTTGTTATCAATGCAAAAAAATGCTTTTAAGTTCATTAAACTATTTTATTGACTATTGAGCATGTCCCTTGATGATGAAGCAACTCTTCCATGTAATTTACATATACTATAAAGCATTGTTCATTCTGTTTTTTGCAGTTCTTATTGTGGAAGCCTTTGGTTGGCCTCACTTGTGGCAATGATTGACATGTTGGAGAGTTCAAAAGACTATGACGGGAAGCAGGAAGATCTGAATTGT
>JAANSP010004156.1:0-10480 GCA_036850745.1 Homidia socia
CAGTAGGACTATTGAAAATTGTGCTAGTGACGTGGATAAAGTGCTAAATGATGAGTGGAGTAGCTTATCATTGACATTAATAAATATGGAAACAAGTGAGCAGGTTGAGTCAACTGAGAAGGTTGATCAAGAGCCGCCACCGTCAGCAGTGGTGGAGGAGGAGGAGAAGGAAGGTGAAAAAGGGAGTAATGATGGAGGGGATGACGAAAAAAGTGAAAAGTTGGAAAAACCAAAGGGAGCAGAGGAAGGAGAAGATAATGAGATTGGAGAAACACCAACAGTTGAGGAGGAGGAGGAAGAAGAAGAAGAAGATGGAGGTGAAGGTGAAGGTGGTGGTGGGGAGGAAGACAGGTATGGTGACAGGGCTGGTAGCATGGATTGCGAAGGAGAAGGATTCGATGAAGATGAGGAGGACGAAGACACAACGACACTTTCCTCCGAAGCAGTTGTGGACGACATTGAGCTTATTCTAATGCCAGAAATGTGTCACGACATGTCGTCGGCAAATCTCTCCCCGAAACTGGTGCGCGTTACAGAGCTTAAATTGAACGCAGACGATGTATTTTGTGATGACGAGACGGACGAGGATCAGAGCAGTCGACACGAGTTTCGTTCCATTGTGGACGAGGTGTGTGAGGAGGAGGAGGGCGGAGGTCAGGATCCCTCCACAGGGAGGATGAGTGTTGGAGACGATGACGTTAGCAGTGGTAGTGAATTTATTAGTGCTGGTGGCGGGGGGAGGAGAAGGGTTAGTGGTGCTTGCGCAGGGGAATCGTCAAAAAGTAGTAGCAGCAGCGGAGCTAGAAGACGACGTAGTACCTCGGGTAGAATCAACTCTGGAGTGCAGACTGACATTACAGCGGTGGAAGAGCCANGTGCTTGCGCAGGGGAATCGTCAAAAAGTAGTAGCAGCAGCGGAGCTAGAAGACGACGTAGTACCTCGGGTAGAATTAACTCTGGAGTGCAGACTGACATTACAGCGGTGGAAGAGCCAACACCTCTTTCAGGTGGTCACGGATTCAGGAAAAAATCCTCAGGGAAATCTACAAGACTTGGAATTCCAGGAGGAGGCGGCTCAGCCAACGGGAAAAAGTTAAACTGGAAAAGTGAGCTGACTCTGTTGCCATCCAAGATGAAGGTGAAGCAAAGTGGCTTCAACTCATTTGAATCCAATGACGAACGGGATCAATACTCTCCGCGAGTGGCCAAATTTACTAGCCAGGTAAGCAAATTACAACTACTGCATTGCATAACCACAAACTGATATTATCCTAATAAATTAAAAATGAAATGTGTAGAGAAAGAACACTAAAGCCATTCGTTATTTTGCAACCAGTCTATCGACTCTATATAGTCTTTTCATTTTATTTTTCCACGAGACTTGGAATCGACTCCTCCAAATATAAAGAAAAGCAGCTCTAGCCCCATCAGAGTGAAAATGCAGACGCGTGCATCTACTTTTCCCAATTTATCTGTCCAATTTTAATGAATGGGTTTGCTAGAGAAAATGGAATGAATGGATTAGGTAGGCATTTACTTGGAGAAAAAAACGTCTGTACTTTAGGTAGGCACAGACACAGTCCATAAAAGAAACTGGTGGGGAGCTTGTTTCACTTATCGATCCACACCATCCACAACAAGCCGAAATGAAAATGAGTTTTTGCTGTCTTGTCTGCTGCTTCTCTGTCTTTCCACTACTTTTACACTTTTCCTCGTTATCAGTCATGCTTTTTCTCAGCACAAACAGCACAAGTGAAAGGGGAAAAAGAGGAAAAGTACCAGTTTGCATGTGCGACGGACGAGGAACGAAAAACAAAATTCATGACGATGATGATTATGATGAACAAACCATTTTCTGTCTGGCTCTCTGAGTTCTGACTCGACTATTCATAAAAAGCAATAAAATAACAAAAAAACGAGCATGGAGACTAGTTCTGAAATGGGATGATGATGAAACGAGTAGGAAAACCAAACCAAGGCAAAGAACAAACTTGAAAAGTTCATGGAACTCGTCATGGAACAAGTTCATGATGTTCGGAACAGCTTTGGGCATGATATATATCACATCAACATGAATTTCATCAGAGAAGCAACCCAGCACAGGCTCAAATTAAGCCCGGAAGGAAGAGGGCGTGAATTCTCAAAAAAATATGAAATGTATTTCTTCTGCTTCCATACGCTTTCAATTTCAACAAAAAACTTTTTTTAAATTTATCTCGTGTTATGTATATTTTTGCAATTTTGTTGTGAAATATTCGCCTGTCCAAAAATTCATAATATTAAAGTGTGTAGGTATGCAGATTGTACGCAGAAAATAAATCAATTTTTTCACCCAGTTAACCCACTTGCTAGAAACTTGTTATTACTTTATGTTGAGTGTTTTTCATCATGTCTCGTTTCGTTTTTAATTATTAATATATTTTTTCTTTTTCGTTACGCATACTCGCACTAATTATGAAGGGAACATATATTGGATGGCGAAAGAGTGGAAAGTTCATCCATGTGAAACAGACAGACATGATGAGATGGAGGGAGAGAAAGTAGAGTGGAAATAATAATAAAAAAGTTTCGCTTCGTGGAAATAATAATTTGAGTAAAAAATACTATTTTACTTTTTTGCCTACGCAAAGCAAAACTTTCTCTGTGTTTTGAACATTATAAAATTGCTGAAGTAGCAAAAGTCCTAGCAGAATGTGTCTATTGCAAAAATGAAGAAAAAACACCTGGAACCTCTGCTGTAAATTACTTGACAGCGTGCATGCAGGAGATGGTATGATAAAAATGCTAATTCCTAATTATAATGCAAGTGAGTACGTGAGTTGAACTTTTGTTAAGGTTTTTGGGCGAGAATCAAAGTAGAAATAAACAAGTTGCCTTTGCGAAGCACTGTTTTGTTGAATGGACGATTCACAGCTTTTGACCAATTTCCCTCCGCAAATTTTTGTAATTAATCGAGCGAAAAGGTTTTGAATTCCAACAAATATAATATTTTTGTTTTTCTCATTAATCCATTGTTGCTTATCCAGTACAAAAACGTATACTGCGCTTCTGCTTACGTTGCAATATCCTTTCAAAAAAGTATTTTCTGCTGCAGGCGAAACCGTGTCTGATTTTGGAAAAAGAGAGTGAAAGGATGAAGAATGCAAATGAAAATGAGATCTCTTTTGTGGGTAGGCAAATTTTTTTTAGCTAGAAGAGTAAACAAGTTTTTAGAGAAGAAAGGCAAATATTTTCTTAAATACTTTAAGCTGTGTGCGAAAGCAAGCAGAAACAGACATTTTAGCGAAAGCATCCTGTGGCTGAGAAACTCTAGCCAACGCACTTTAAATCTCCCCTCAGCAAAATGAGATCTCTTTTGTGGGTAGGCAAATTTTTTTAGTTGGAAGAGTAAACAAGTTTTTAGAGAAGAAAGGCAAATATTTTCTTAAATACTTTAAGCTGTGTGCGAAAGCAAGCAGAAACAGACATTTTAGCGAAAGCATCCTGTGGTGGCTGAGAAACTCAAGCCAACGCACTTTAAATCTCCCCTCAGCAGAATATATTATTGTGCCTGCATTTCAATTTTCCTCTGTGTTTCTTTTGTAGAATTTTATGAGGGAAAAGAGCTAAGATTTAAGATATTAGGAGAGCATACAAAGCATTCTTTTTCTCCCATGCATTTACATTCATCCTTGTACTTTCTCTCGCTGCAACAATAACAACAAGAAATATAAACGACTACCCACTTTTTTATGGTTATCTTGCATCTAGAGCCAGCTATCTGAACTATCTTTTTCTCCCCATCTTCCAGATGGACAATTTTCGTGGGAACATAAAAGAAATGGCTTAAAAAGCGTTTTTACTGTGTCTCTTTTCAAGGTATTAAGAAAAGGAAGAAAAGAGACTTTTTTTAGGTATTTTAATTTTTTCCCTGGTGCTTTTTGCAAGAAAACGACTTTGTTCATCATTTTCTTTTTTTCACATGCAAAATAACCGTTTATGTGCATTTTACCTAAATCCTTATTTCACTATCTTTTTCTCTCCATCTTCCAGATGGACAATTTTCGTGGGAACATAAAAGAAATGGCTTAAAAAGCGTTTTCACTGTGTCTCTTTTCACGGCATTAAGAAAAAAAGAAAAGAGACTTTTTTCCTTGGGTATTTTAATTTTTTCCCTGGTGCTTTTTGCAAGAAAACGACTTTGTTCATCATTTTCTTTTTTTCACATGCAAAGTAAGAAAGTAACCGTTTATGTGCATTTTACCTAAATCCCTTATTTTCTTTCTTTCTCTCTCCAGGATACTCTCAACCTGAGCTCTCAGTTTCTCAAGCCAAGCACCTTGTACCGCACCAGGAACCTTTCTCGAAATCTTAATCAGTTTGCAACATCATCAGAGTCGACGTTCATGCTGCCCATGAGCTCGGAGCAGCAGCTGAGCAGTTGTGGCGTTGGAGAATCGCCGCGATTTCGGGATCGCGTGAGTTCGTCAACGTCAGCGGCAGGAGTTGGTGGAGGGGTGGGCGGTGCTGGCAACTTCAAAGGTATGTCTTGATGATGCCAATGTCAGATATTTCTTTTATATGAAGTGTGGTGGTCCCTTTCTCTGAATGGCTTCCCATAAAATGAATATAATCCCTGAAACAAATTTTAGTATAAAAACTGCATCATATAGCAACAACAGGAGAACACATTAGCAAATTAAAACATAAAAGAATACAAGTATGCGATAAGTTGAGATAACATTGACATTATGGTACGACGTGGAGAAAAGAACGGCACAGCCTATCCAACTAACTAAAAGCTTCAAGTGAAAAAGGCCTATTGAAGGTTATCACTGCGTTGCGTTGCATCTCTCAAAAGTTGCTGTTAAGAAAAAGCGATAGTCTAGCGAGAGCTTTAACTAAGCCAAAGTAGCTAATAAAAGTAAAGTGATTCGTTAGTTGAGTGTCGTAAAAATGCTGCTGCTGCTGCTGTGGCGCCTTTCTTTGTAGAGCTCGGTGCATTTCTTGGATGTAACTTAAAAGCCTGTTTAATACAGATTTTGACAGTGACGAGGATAGTGATTTCTTGTGTGACGCAGCTTTTTCTTGCATAATCCAGTAGAGTAGTTTATAGAAAAAAGCTCTTGCTGCTTATATTTTTGTAAAAATGGCTGTTGTTTGCTTAGAACATTTTTTTAGTGGAAAGGTTTTTCAAAATCTAGAAAAATATTTTAAAAATCCAAAAATGTAAGCTAAAATGCCGTTCAGTTTATTAGATGTATTTGGAGCGTGTCTGTGAAAATTGAAGATATTGTACTTTTGAATGTTGAATGCCTACAGTTGAATGACACCTGCAGAGCACGACTAGAGTGACAAAAGAAAATTTTAACTTTGCTGGCAAAAGTATAAATCCAGGAATAAAAATCCAAAAGTCAAATAAAAATGAAATAAAGGAAATAAAGATGGTGAAAAGAGAATAATAAAAATGCTTCATCTCAACTGAAAGGTCATATATTTCTTTGCTTTCTTTCTTCCTTCTCCCTGTTGTTTGCAGAGAAAAGGGAAGAGTGTGGTGAAGGCTGTAGTGGTGGCATAGTAGATTTTTGGTGTTTTTATTATGTCTTCAGTGCTCGTTGTTCTCATGCCTGGAGCCCTCAAAAAATGGAAAATGCGCAGTTCACCAGAGGGAGAATCCACAGTGTTCTCCGATCCGTGCTTTTTGCCCCTATAACATTTTACGAGATCATCCATTGTGACAGTTAATGTCATCCAAAATGGCTCCTCCATTTCTCATTCTTCTTATCCATTTAGCAAACAAGAGGGATGTCCTCGTAAAAGGTGTCATCTGCAGAGCAGCAGAGAAAAAGAACATTCTTCACTTGCATCTGACATTACTTTTTTCCTTCCTGCCCTTTTACCACTCACTTTAGTCCATAATATAATATTTGTGGTGGAAAATATACCATTTTTTGTATTACAGGTGCTGCCACATCTTACTCGGCGTATCAAATCAGTTCCATCCTGAGTGGTTGTGGCGGTGGTGGAGGCGCCTCTGGTGGTGTTGGAATGGGTACTCCACTCAGTTCAGCGCGACTCTCCCGTCATCCCCAGCACCAGCATGCTCATCACCAGCCATTAATTTCCGGTTACTCTGGAGGAGGTGCAGGTCACATGATGATGATGAGCAGCAGGCAGTTTCGATCGAGCATGCCGGATCTGAACGCAGTCAACAAGTCATACGCGGCTGTTGCGGCTGCCACCATGGCCGATAGCCATCGGCGTCGCCAACCATCCACCTCGAAATCAATAAAGCATTCCTCATCTTTATCCCGGCACCGCCATCCTCATCATCACTCTTCCACATCCTCTGCTGGCGGTGGGGGTTACAGACTCCAAAAGAGAAGCTCCAGTGATGAGGAAACCTCCTCGCTGATAGATGAGTCGGAACGATGTCTTCGTTCCAGCATTGATTTACTTTTGACTGACGAGCTGCCCAGTCCTGGTAGCTGCTGCTGGGATCATTGGCGGAGATTCCTCTTGCTTTCGCTCCTCGGCATTTGGAGGATCCTCCGCCGCCAATGTTGGCGGCTCTATTGGATTTTATTATCATTCCAGCAGAAGATCCTGCTCCCAGCCGATCCTTAATGGTAAGTTGGAGCAACTCACTCAAGGGGTGATGCGCATTAGCTCAAATCTATATTTTATCATGATTACTTTTTCAACGAGAAAAACGCGAGTTTACCAGTTTTCATTTGGAAAATTGATACAACTTCAAAGGAACATGAGAAGGGAAAGAGTAAAGGGCACACGTTCAAATTCCAACAACCAACTCCACTCATCTCAAAAAGTCCACTTTGTAAACTCTAGCAGCATTTTCTTCTTTTGCCTACTCTCCTTACTCTTTCACTAGGAATCACGTACTCTACTAAACAAAACTCATTCATTTAGCAGAGTACCTATTCGAGTGCGCCTTTCATTGGGAAACTGCGAATAATGTTGGGAACAAGAGGAGCTAAATGACACTAAAGAGAAAACAAGACAACAAAATTCTACTGCTCGAGTGAGTGGTCATGTAGTTGCTGCAGTGCACATTTTATTTACTCTGAAATAAACACGGTCGAAATAATGCGAGGTGTATCTGTTGAAAAAAAATATATGGAGAAAGCGCAGAGTACGTATTAATACAAAAAGAAGCAGGATGATTTTGATGAAAACGAATGATAGAAAAAGGATATGATACTACACTGGCATTATTCTATTCCAAGCACATACACTGGCGGTGGTGGCAGAGAGCAAGTTTTTCGTTACAGACGAAAAGGAAAAAAGTATGCACATCAACACACTCACAAGTTGCCTCCATCACCCACCGCACACACCACTTCACTCACGTACATTTTTGTGCCATTTTACTTTTTGAAATTTAGAATCCCCCCGGATTTTTGCTTCTTTCCTTTCACTCTCTCTGTTATAGTCTTTCTTTCTGTGTGTTTGTACACATGACAAAATTGTGTTAAAAGTTTTGCCAGCTTTACTACTACTACGTAGTTTGGAGGAGTTGTGCAAAGCTTTTGCAAATTCATGTGGTGGCGGAGGCTGCTGTCGCCATGTAGGCTTTTGGCTTACCAGTTGGATGAGTGTTTGTCGTATTAAACTGGAATGATGATTGTCATCATGACCATCAAAGCTTGAACGATTGGATTTTTTTCTGATGATTAGATGATGGGATCCTGGATCCTCTCTGGTGATGCATGCATGCTTGCTTGCCTAGCTGTAAGGTCATTTATTACGCCCGAGTAAATACACATTCCATTGAGCAAGGAAAAAATTGAAACGTATGTTTACTTTTTAGACATGGAATTCAGAGAGAAAATTTATCACAACGCGATATTATGAAGAGACAAATTTTTGCATAACTTTTTATTTTTATCTACCTCTCCTTTTTGACTAATCCCTTCATCATCACATTCAATTTCACATTTTCCTCGTCGTCATCATCATTGGAGCGGATGGTGATGTGGAAATATTTAACGTGACAGCAGCAGCAAAATAAACTGGTGATATCTTGTGCAAAGTGACGCGCTTATTAATGTACTGCTACTGCTGCTGTTGTTGTATCATCTCTCCCTCCATCTCGGTGAAAGTAATGAGTTTTGTCACAAGGGATTTCATTATTACTCTTTGCTAGGAAATGTCTGCAGGTGTCTTTTTGGATGATGATGCTGGTGGGACTGACTGACGTGAATTGCCANCCTCCATCTCGGTGAAAGTAATGAGTTTTGTCACAAGGGATTTCATTATTACTGTTTGCTAGGAAATGTCTGCAGGTGTCTTTTTGGATGATGATGCTAGTGGGACTGACTGACGTGAATCGCCATTATAATCCTGGCAATTCAACGAGACTCTTACTCATTTCATTATGGAAAGAGAAAACATGAGCATCAACTTATTTTTTTTTACTTTTCCTGACGCAAGAAAGTTCTTTTTTAGGCAAGGTGGTGTTTATTTCCGAATGTGTACACTTGAGTTGGCAATAAATATTATTTGTAGCATTAAAAAAGTCATTTTTTCTCGACTGGTTGAGTTGAATGAACCGAATGAATAAGCAAACCTGCTTAATTTTTCTTATGCTTATGACAGCCATTTTTTCTATATTTTTTGCAGATCAAGCATATCCACCTGAAATGAAGGATCCCTCGATGGGAAGTCCTTTTCTGCCTCGGAAAGCTGAGTGATATGCGGTGTTCCCGGTGGGCCAAAGTCATTCTGCCAAATGGTCACGTAGCTGTGGTCTCTGTAAAGGAAACGGATGAGATTCAGGAAAGTCTGACGGTTCACACTGATACTGGCTGTGTTATCAATCTTCCATTCCGCAAAGTTGTTTTTGCCTGGAGAAGTAGCAAGCGATAAAAATAATAAATAAGGATGATAATCATCATCATCATATTTGTGGGGTGGTGGTGGTGAAGAAGAGAAGAATGGCGAGGAAATTAGAAGCAGCAAAAGTGTAGTCAGCGGTGGTGGTCCGTTCCGTCGTAAATTTTGTGCGAGTTCAACAAAAACGCAGCCCAGCAAAGTCAAGTTTTTGCTTTCTACCTTCTTCTTGAAACTCTTTGGACCGAGTTGGCTGGAAATTAATTAGTAATGGACTGTGGACCTTTCTATTCATCATTCTCTACATGCTCTACTTTTAACAAAAGGCGAAAACGTCTCTAGCAAGTTATATTTAAGGCGTAGTAATAATAATAATAATAAGCGGTCAGTCAGTCAAGGAGCCAGTCTCTCCATCTCTCATTTCTACTACAGTGAAAACAACGGATGTACATAAAACCATGTCTTCATAGTTCAACAGATTCTTTCCATTCATTTTTACTACCACCAAACAAACCAACCAACCAGCCATTTGTTTACTTACTTTGTACAAAATGCTCCGTAATAAAAAAATATACTACTTCATGTATACTAAAAGAAATTTATATAAAAAAAACTTGAATGTTCCAATTAGTTTTTAGAGAAGGGAGCCCATTGTTTATCAACAAGGGACTGCGTATTCCAAGAAAAAAGAGAAAAGTCTATATCTAATAATAATAATAACAAGTATACTATTAAAAATAGTCACTATATCAAATACAGAGATGTAAAATTCTACATGAAATATATGTTATAAATATGTGCTTGCATTATTTGCTGCGAATAAATGAGTAGCTATTGTTATCATTAGAATAATAGGAGATGAGCATAGCCCTTTGTATCAATTTAAGTATAACAAGTAGTGGGTAAGCAAACATCAAAGAGCCCTTCTTTGTTGCTTCAGAGGGAGAAAGCATTCAGCAGCAGAACAGCGTTTTTCTCAAGTTAAAGGTAATGGTCAGGTAAATCGGAGAGCACTTGAAAAAAACAGCTACTCACGAGCTAAAGCTGTTAAGGGCTAAAATGTATGTGTCTATTTATTTATATTTATGTCATGTCATGCATGATGATGATCAGCGGATGCTTCTTACTTGTAGTCGGTATTAACTTTCACTCGAGGAATAAAATGCGAGCAGTTCAAAAATAAGTAATAGAAATTCAAGTTAAATGTACATGTTCACTCCTCTTGTCTGTAATTTAGTATTATGCGTAGTAAGAGCACTATAATTAATTATCATGGCGAAAGCGGAAAGAAATGGCTGTTGAGTTAAGGAAAGTTTATAGCCTTGTGAACACGATGATGAATGATTCACGTGCGAGGTAAATGTGACTTTGTGAAATGATTACGCTATGTACATGCTCTACAAAATTAATGAAGATGATGCTTGTAATAAACTGATTAAGTGTATCATGTTCTACTTTTGGATTACGGATCAAGGAGCAAATTTATATAAGAAGATTACGGAGAAGCTTATGTTGGAAATCGCATTATTTTTTTCGGTAGCTGTAGGTTCGGAGGAGGGGGAATGTTTCAAGTTGATGTTGAAACGAGTAAATCCGCTCGCGTGAAAAATTATCCGTATTCCGGGCTGAGAGAGCATGGAGCATGCTC
>JAANSP010004157.1:0-10480 GCA_036850745.1 Homidia socia
TTTTTTTCTTATTTTTTCTCCATTTTGTTTTTTTATTTCACTGCTCAATTCTTATTCTCACTACTTGCGTACAACTTATATTTTTCCGCAATAGTTTCATTTATTCCTACGTTTTTTAGCATTTTGCGGAAAAATTCAGGCCAGTTTATGCCATTGCTATTATTATTATTAGCTACTACTGCTGTTGACTTGACGTCCTTTTTTCTTGCATTACGAAACCGAAATAAAAACAGAATTCTAATAACAATAATAAGAGGGAATAACGTAAACTAGCATAAATAAATAAATTCTTTAATATATTTACGGTTTTCTCTTCTTGTCTACAACAACAACATAACATTACCACTGCTAATATTATTATCGTATTACCCCTTTTCTCCCCAAACTTTTTTCTTTATACTTTATTATAAATGAATAATAGGTTTAGTTCCACATTTTTGCATTCTTGGAACAGGATGAATGGGCATGGCTGCTGCTGTAGAGTGAGAATAAAAAAAGAGTAAGTGAGTCACCTCATTTGATTTTCCACTTTTTTACGTGTTTCTCTTCCAAACTAAATCCCTATGACTCTATCCATCCACCTACCACCTTAGCACACACGCTTACACTTATACACGTCAATATAGAAAAGAAAGGTAAACTGGGTGATGTGATGTGCTACATATTATTATGCTATGCTATAGACATGCTACTTGTTTTATGTATATTATCAAGTATGTGTGTGTGTGCAAGCAAGCAAGTCAACCACTTTTTTCACAGGATAAAATGGTATGATAATGGAATTAAATCAGTTTCTTAGAACATGACATTTTCACTGGCCTCCATCGCAATTTCACATACGCCACACCATCATCACCACCGTATTTTCTTCACAATGTTATAATAATATGCTGTTTTGTGGGTGGTAGTGTCTTACGGCTTGGCTAAGTGGCTACTTTTTTCTCCGTTTTCTCAAAAAAATAAATAAAAAAGTTATAAGAACTCGTGTATCCTTACGTGTGTACATGTTCGTGTGTGTGCAAATAACAGTTATACCCTGCCATATATATATCAACAAAAAATATCCCGTACAAGTAGTAGCGCTAGTGTTTCTCTAAAAGTTAGCAAAACAACTTTAAAAAGCTGAAATGGATGTCATATAGCACTACTACATTACATAACTTCATATTTATGTATTTTACCTTAGTAATCGTACATCCTACCGCAGGATATCATATTATTTGCATAGTATTTAACCTTACAAAAAGATAACAAAAAGCATTTTATTTATTTTTCTTCCTTGAAAACCCACACTACTCTTTTTTCATCAAAGCAACTTGTTCGGACTAGAAGTTGGGGTTTTCAGGTTTATGATAAATAAAAATGTAAAAAAAAGTACTCAATAAGACGATACAAGAGTACTTGTATATTTTTAAACAGATTGTCTGTCTACTTTAAAAAATGAGTGTATAGTTCATTCCTATAATCATTGATTACACGGATGAATAAGAAGAAAATAAAAAAAACTGGTGGCAATAATAATAACAAGTGGAGTGTGGTACATGCCTACAAGATAAACATAAGCATGACGACGACTGGATTTAGCATGTGCAAACATGTTGTCTGTCGCCTTGAGGAGAAAGAGCTTGTGTGCCATCGTCGCTATCAAAGTTGCATAAAAGTGTACTTTCACACCACTTGAGGCATAATACACAACACTTACTTTTTCAACTATCTCTCTGCTCTCCTTCTTGAGTAGTCAAAGTAGGGGTTCTACATACGTAGAAGTAAACGGTGCAACAAACTACTTAGAGAACGCAGTAGTAGCAGCAGCACAGGAAAAAAAGGATTGCATGACCGACCGGCGAAAGTAAAAAAATAGAGAGAGAGAGAAAATGTAGAGAGACGTGAAAGAACTCAAGTAGGAAAAAATAAAGGAATTGCAATGCAATTGCAACAAAAAGCACATGCTTTTATTATTATTGTTATTATTATTATTGCAAGTGTCAGGGCACATGAGTGGGAGCCAGCAGTAGTGAGCAAGCAGAAAGGGAAGTTGAAAGAAAGAGTCGTGTCGAGCAGAAGCAAGGATTCAAGGATCCATCTAACATGTGCATACACATGTTACGTATATATACAGCAACGCACATCTTTCCGTCTAAATCTCAGATTTTTTCCAGCAAATAAAGCAACAGTGGTAGCGTGTGATGACTTTTTATGAATGAATGCGTACTCCAACACCACACGACTAGCACCCTTTCACCGGAAGCAGAAAAATACAAATCTTTAAAAAAAGAGGAGAGAGAAAAAGTTTTGCTACATTTGCATGATGAGGACAAATGATCTCCGGTTTTTATGGCAAAATGGTACATGTAATGGAAAAGGAGAATAAAAAAGGATGTGCGAGACAAGCATGCTTTTTATTTTTCAGAAAAAGCTATGCATTTTTTCTTACGCTTGTTTTTTCTATAGGATTTAGTACTACAATTCACATGTTAGCAGTTTAAGTGTTAAAAATAAACTTTTTTTATAAATATAGGAGGCATTATATTACTTCATTCTGGAAAAATCCCTTTTTCTACATCCTGTGATAAAAGGTCATCCTCATAGAATCATAAAATTAACAAGTACCTAGAGTTGTATAAGAGGTTGTAGGTGGAATGAGGCACATGGCACGGCGCGCGGCGCTAGCAGGATGTAAGTTTTTACGTATACCTATTACGTCTATAGCCATACTTAAAAAATGGAATCCTATTAAAAACAAAGAGCATATATTTTGCATACTACGTAGAGATTTTCAAAATCAATGCTATCCCTTATTCTTTTTCAACTGACACCTAATCTGACTGAACCAAGACGATGGACAGATAAGCATAGGCTGTGCAAAACATGGGTACTAGCATACGTTTGTTGCATCTTTATACCTGCATTTATTTTAAGACCACAATCGCTAGCGTCAGAAGTACATGCTATTTACTTCTGGAAAACTGCTTGTATAACACTGATATTAACATGCAAAACATGGGTACTAGCATACGTTTGTTGCATCTTTATACCTGCATTTATTTTAAGACCACAATCGCTAGCGTCAGAAATACATGCTACTTCTGGAAAACTGCTTGTATAACACTGATATTAACATGCTAATGCCATAGTATACAGTAAGCTTATATAAATATTCTAGAATACATATCCCATTATATTCATAATTACTTTGAAGTAATAATCAATAAAAAGCAAGATTAAAAAGTAGATAGAGTTAGATTAGCAGGAAATTTAACGAGTCTAGTAGTAGAATAAACGGTGGTGGTGGTGGGTACTGGTGAGCTTTTATGCATGCATGCATGCATTTCATGAGCTGAGAGAGCAGCATAAGCTTCCTACTATTATAATCCGGACAAACTATGAGTTTGTACATTGTTTGTAAAACTAAATGCTACTACGCCGACTACACTTTGATGATGAGGATGATGTCGTGCTAAATTGTAAAGTCCGGGAAAAATGGAATAATATTGTTATTAAAAGATATTATATATTTTTTTATAATGAAGGATGGTTGGGGAGAAGCAGTCAAGTCACAAGAGAAGTGAAATGTGTACATACATGAACGATTACTTTTTCTTCTATCCTTTTTTATAATGGAGCAATAATTATGATGGTGGAAAAACGGCATGCATACTCCAATCTTTCTTGCATGTTGTCAGTGTCATGTAGGTATGTCTGTTTGCACACATAATTTTCATCGTTTAAAGCTTTCTACCTTGCTTGCTTACTATCTCTCTCTCTCTTATTCTGTATATTTATAAGCTGCTGTTGTTGTTGTAGTAAATGTGTGAAGAAGCAAGACATACCTCTGTTTGCCTGCATATTACTGTACTCTTGAACAGCAGCAGAAGAATTTAGGTAGCAGGAAAGCGTCTTTCATGAAAATAAAAGTGAAACAACAATATAACATGCTTAAAATGTGTTTACTACTAAACTGCAACTTTAGAGTAAAAAAAACTAACGATCGCATCGCATCGCTTCCAACTCTTTTCATTTTACAGGAAAAGAGAGAAGAGAAACAGGCGTCGTCGTCCTCGTCCTCGTGTGCTTGCTTGCTTTGCTTAAATTGTTAGTTAGTTTAGTTTTCCACTGACAACAAGATATTATGCATGTATATTATATTCTATCTGTTTTTTCATTATCGTTATAATATTACACATATTATAAGCTCTTTTTGGTATGAATAATTTCGGCTGCCTTTTTAACCAACAAAACATAACATGGGCTGGGCATCATCACGGCGAAACAAATGAGCCAGTCACCGCACACACAAAACCTCCTACTCATTATACTCTACAGAGGCCGCGTGTATTTACACACACAGGGAGCAAGAGAGAACACAACACTAAAACACAAAGTCTGCTTGCTTTCTTCCTCCTTTTACGACCAACTACTACAACTACAAAACCAGTATAATAAATAATAATAATAATAATATTGCTTCCTATTACTACTTCATAACTTCCATAATGGTAATAATAATAATGGGAGTAGCAGTAGTGGTGGTGGTGAAAAGTTTCGATATTACGTTATGCTGTTGTCTCCTCCAACAAACCCTCCAACGACACAAGAAAACGGTACAAGCGGCAGTTGGAGTTGTTTGTAACAACAATATCCACACATGAATACAACAAAGGGAGGAGGAAAAACAGGCGAGTTGTATTATTCTTCTTCCTCTTCTTCGTCTTCTTCTCTCTCATTCAAAATCGACTACTGCTTATAATGCTCCTGTTGTATCCTTACATTACCGGTGGTGAATTTGGTTAAAACAAAAAGTCTTTGCTCACCTCCTCCTCCTCCTCCTGTTTACAAGAAGAAGAGGGAGAAAAAAATATATATATGAAATATTCTTTCGAGTTGATCGTGCAGGATTACAGAAGTAAGGACAACATATTACATGAATTTTAAAGTAGACATGCATTACCATCAAAAGGAACAAGAAAAAACACATAACCAGTTTTGAATACTTATGAATAACTACATTATATTTTGTTTGCTTTACTACATTATTATTATTATGCCATCATGTTACCCCCAAAAAATTCATTAAAAATAATAATATTAATACTGCAGTGGTAGTAGTAGAGAGAAGTAAAAAGACTGCCTTCTTTCCCTTTTTCACTTTTTGCATTTTCCTACTTACTCCTTTAACCATTTAATATTTCAAAAAACACTCAAATAAAAATTTGTAGCGTTATTGCTCGTTTGTTTCATGTCATAATTATCGTAAATACGAAAAATTCGTGATTTGAACGTGAGTTGTGCTGATTGCAACTTGCGCTTGTTTAATACGTAATTTATTTATTATTTCCTGTTGTTGTTAATACTGTGACTCTGCCAGCTCGCTTCAACTTCAATTTGTTCTTTTTTAGAATATAAATGCGCAAATTAGTGAGATATCTGGTAGTGTCTCCTTATCATCAAATTGTGCGATTACAAAACAAAACTAAAAAAACTGAAAGCACGGAAAATGAAGGACAAATAAAGGGGTAGTACATAGTCAGTAGATGGGAGACAAGTGGGAGGTTTGTGTGTTTGTATATACCAACCAGCAGAACATATGAAATGTAAATGTATAAAAAGCATTTAAGCCTAAAACATACATCACAATATGTTCAAAAACAACTTTCACCTCCACCACTCCACCAAAACACAACAAACAGCTTTACAATTTCAGTAGTGGTAGTAATCATGCTGTTTTTTTTGCTGGTGCTATTGAACACAGAAAACAACACCATCGTCTCATAATCTGAATGAACTTGTATTTACCACTTTCATTTTAGTTAGTTAGCTATATAGTCGTAGTCATATTGCTGCTTGCTTTCTAGACCTATCAAGTCAAAGATGATTTGTTGTGCATGTATAAGCGTTTATTCACTGGATAGGCAAAAACAAGTCAACAACGAAAACTTAAAGTTGGTAGGCAGGTAGGTATGCATTGTTTACATACATAAATCAATACATTGGTAAAGCAGACATAAATATATTATGCCCGCCTAGCAACTTACCTTACAACTAGTTTCATTCTTTATTTAAACTAGTCATCATCATGATCATGATTGGTGTTGCGGTTGCAAAGGTTGGAAAATTTTGGAAAGCATGCATGCATAAACCGTACGCAAGGACAATAGAGATGTTGAGTCTGGTCATTTTAATTTTGTATGGGCAATCCTACTCTTGTTGCTATTTTATCATAGAAAATATAAGACACAAAGTGATGGAACCACATGTAATGTAGTGTGTAAATCACAATACGTATATCTTAACATTCATGTACTCATGTATTTACAATATATTAATATTATTATCATTATTGTAAGCATTTCGGTAAAAAAACAAAGCAAGATTACTATTATCGGTTTTTTATAGTTTTTGTTATTACATACCTATTCTATTTTCAGTCACAGTAAGATTTGCATAAATTATACAGTTTCTCTAAATACAACTGGTGAACTAGTTTGGTAATTTAACAAGCAAGTTTCAAGAAATTTAAGACTCAACCATTGTTCAGTTAAATGCTTTGAATAAGCTCTCTCTTGAATGGGAAAAATCATCTTGAATTCACAAACATGAATGACTTTCAAATTCATAGAAGCTCATGGATTTCATACATATAAATTGATAATTCTCTGTTTAAAAACTCCATATGCATAATGTGTACATATAAAAATGCAGAAGGTTACATATAGTTTTTCTACAACTACTTCCACGACAGCTCACCGGATAGACAGCCATCTTGGTAATGGCAATAGTAATAATAATAATAAAAATACACACTAAAACAAATTTTTTTCCACTTTCAGACACATCTCTCTCCCTGCATCCGCCTCTTTGCTTATGTGATGTGCAAACTTATAAAATTATACTATTGAACTGTACGATTTTTTTCAAACGAATCTAAAAACGAATGATAAAAATTATTTAGACAGGCACGTTTTTCTACTTGTACATATATCCCTTGCTCAAAAATTTCCTATTAGTATTACAACTGCTGTCTTAGCAGTAAAAATAGTAATAGTTTCTTCGTATCCGTATCCTTCCGTCCATGTTTCCTTAGACACACTGCAGGGGACATGAAATAGATTTAATAATTCCTTCATATTTATTCATGTGCTTTTTTCTCCTGAAATTCACTTGTAAAAACTGTATAAATAATAATACCTAATACAGAAGAGAGGAAACTGGTATCAATACTCTTCAGAGAAGAAAGTAAAAACTGCGGCGCTCTACATTAACTTTATTTTTTCCCTTTCCTGGTAGCATTAATAAATATTTCTACCATTACTTCTCCTGTTTTCTTAACTTTAAGTTGCCATTTGGATTTCCCATTTTCTTCAAAAAAATCATTACAAATTCTATAAGAATTGAAAGCAATCTATAAGGTATTTCGCCGCATACATGTGCGACGTGCGCCATTTATTTATATCTTTTTTTATTATTTGCAGCTTTCAGGTAGATCATTCTACATACTTGCCATGCAATAGACGAACATAAGTTTTTTCCTCTTTGTTGATGTGCTTCTTCCTTAATAGGATTGTTGTCTTTTTTCCCTTGCACTACTCCTCGTGTCTTGTATGTGTTTACGAACGTAGCGAACCTTTCCACTTTTCTACCAATCTTTCCTTCACGACGAGCAAGATCTGATAAAGTTTAATATTATGGATGGAGATAGGTAGATAGATGCTGGCTGAAGAGGGTGGGGAAATTTTCATTTTATTATTTATTGTATCTTTTTAATCGGAACTGTTTGCCATACAAAAAAATACTCGCATAGTAATAATATTCCATTGTGTTGGTTTATTCTAGAGAGAAAAGCGAAGTTAACCAAGCGTCTTTTTGCTGCTGCTGCTGAAAATGCTGATGAAAAAAGAGAATTGAGGGAGCAGCATGCAAAATCGAAAGAGTGAGTTTGTTCTCATTGCTTTAATAATACCAATAATAATAATAACAAATGGCACATACTACAAGGCATATACTTTGTACTAGTAAAGTAACGCTGCTCGTTTAGGTATAGATAGAACGCGGGTTTGCATATTATATTATTATTAGTATTATTATTATGATTTTGTATCAAGTCTGCTTCGTTTTTCACAAAATCTATATATTTTTTACCTTATCTTCTATTGCTAATACTGCTGCTATAAAATGTTATAAAGTTATGAGGACGATGTGTGTGTGCGGTGGTGGTGGTAGTATGGTGGTCGTTGGAACAAGCAAAGTGTGGAAACTCCTCCAAAAGTTCAAAAAGCAGGTTTTTGTGGAATATATTATATGTGTACATATATGCATTATACAGGAAGAAGTAGAAGAGAAGAAGAGAAGAGAAAAAAACGGTTTTGTCAATGTTCAACTATTGATCGTGTTTTTTGTTCTCTGCATTTTAACCATTTTCTACTTTGCTCTGCTGATGGCAATAATGAAGAACGACCTCTGTAAAAGTAGTAGTATCTGGTAATATCGTACATATAAAATATATAACACTACCTATAATATCCTTAAATTTTGTCCACAACACACAAAAGCTTACATGATGTATGAGTTCATAATAAAATATCAGAAAAGTGAACTATAACGTGCTGTGGCGGCGGCTGCTGCTTTTATTATATTTTTGAACTGAAAAGCGAAATCTATAAATCAGTAGATAATTTTACAAGCGAGAGAGTCAGTCCACTTAGCTGATTCATTAAACTTACATAAAATTGAAAGGACAACAAAAGAAGAGAGAGAGAGGCTAAAATTTCTAGAAAAAAATTTAACCGAAAGAAAAGCAACCACGCATTTTATAATATAAAAGGAGCAATATCTAGGTATGGACATGTCACATATGCATGGCCTATTTAAATAATTATCGTTTCCATCATAATAATAATAATATAATCCAAAAAACTTTGGCTCTGTGTGGAGCATGTACACACGCATATCTGTTTTTACATCAATATAACAGTTTTAATCTATGTATGTGTGTAGGTAGGTATATGTTCAAATAACATGCATGCTATTATAGTGAAATAAAAACACGAAAAGAAAACTTGTTCGTTAAAAATGTAACGATATTTTATTATGAATCTGGAAAAAAGAAGAGAGGAATAAAAAAAACTCTGGTCGTTTGCTTGCTTCTTCCACAAAATGTCATATAAAAAGCAATAATGCTGTTTTGAACTCTGAACTTAAAAAACTTTGTATATTTTTCATTGACGACGAAAAAAGAAGGCGACGTCGACGGTAAAAAAATAAAATAAAGTTCGTATTCATAATAAAAAGTTGAATATGCTACAACTAAACTGTTCTTATTGTAATATGTGGACAGGACTACTTTTTTCCATAACATTTTTAAAGCACATTACACATTTTTTTCGGTGGCGTACTTCAAAAAAGAAGAAGAAGGAAAGTTTTTTTCTTCCTTCTATCATTTCAACCAAAACATTTTCACAAAAAAGTTTTGAAATAAAGCATCATCACGAGTCGCCACCATCTTTGTCATTTTTTTGAAAGCTTAACTTCTCCTCTCTCATGATTTTGTAATATGTACAAAGAAGATGTGTACTTGCAGAGCAGCAGTAGTTCATTTATGAATGTATTGCAAGTTTCGCCACAGTAATGATATTATAGTCATTTCCGGAGAGAAAGCATGTCATCTTGAAACATGTTCCTCTTCCAAGAAGCGTGTGTACTTGTTATGGCATTTTGTTGTGCAAGTTGAAATAAACGAGGTAAATGGCAGCAGAAGACTGTGTATAGCTGGCAAAAAACATGAAATGATTTTCTGTGAAGGAAAGGATGTTGGGAATGTAGCGATGGTATTATCATTTCATCCTATAATAACTTAAGTTGCTCGTTGATTTTTAGCATCTTTAAAGAATTTTGTTGCTGGAACGAGCAAAAGTTGAACAAGGAGACATTTGATAATACGACTGTCCATGTACTTTGTACTGTTGTTGAGAAACATTGTCAAAAAAGTTAAAAATAAATAAATATATATAGGTATACAAGTAGAAAATACATGTCAAATAGTTTTGTGGTCTAAATCGGTAAATACAGTCAAACAACGAAATATACATGCTAATTAGATTATAAGCAAGAGGTGAATTTGCGGAAGCAAAATTTTACTAGACGAGAAGGTGAATGTGATGTGATGCTTAAAAAAGCAAAACAGGAGGCAATTAATTATTTAAATTATTGAGGAAAAGTTGTTTCTGTCCAAATTGTATTTATTAAAAATACTTTTACTCATTCCAGTGCATAGCCTTTCCAGACAGCCACCTATCATGCCAACCGACCCACTTGAACTGCTCAAAAAAAATCCAGCATAAAAATATAGAGAAATGAGCCGAGAGGATAATTAGATGATACTTTCTCTGCGTAGGTACCAAATAATAGTGATAAAACGTACGACATTTCTTTTTCTACTTAAGCTATGCCGTTATGCAATCATGATGGCATGTACTCACTCAGTCAG
>JAANSP010004158.1:0-10480 GCA_036850745.1 Homidia socia
GAAATAACATAGATGGATATGGGTACAAGTATCAGACACAAGGCTCTTGCAAGAAAATGACTTGCCCATTCCCTTTTGTTCATGACACCCAAAAACATCCACAAATCTCTAACGGTGTGGAGACCTACCAGTGCCACGGTGAACAATCCAATCCATTTCACACTAGAAACTATTCCAATATTTATCCCGATAAACAAAAGATCGATCCACCAGTCTTTAGAAAAGGGACGGTGCTTGTTCCCAATGAACGAAGTAAGATAAAATGTGCTTGATACCGTAAAGAATAACAACATCGAATCCAATAAGATTAACCGGGAAATTCCTATGATTCCAACATCTAGAAATATTATACTAAATCAAGACCGTACCCAATAGCATGCACATACCAACTAACAAACTCGGAATATAATCCAAACCCATTTTTCTGGATGTCATGTACGACAATGGAACAGCAAATACACCGAATAGCGCCAAACATTTCCTCATTCCAATGTAATTGACATTTGGAGGATAATCATTTCCGGATCCAAAATCAAATGTTCCGTCGTACCCTGAAACGTATCCTGTCAATGCAACCAGCATCTTTACGAGTGGAGGATGCACATCGGTATAAAACTCTCGTCTCAAATACTGTCCTGCAAATCCCCCAAAATGTGCCTCATCCCATAGCACATAGGCGCCTTTTTCTATATTGTAGAAGCGTGTTACAAATCCCAAAACAGTCAAAAGTACAATTGTAGCCTGATTGATTTGATCACTGGAAATGAATTTCGGTGCCTTGTACGGACACAAAGGTTTGGTGTTCGGAAAAAATCTTCCAGACCATCTCGAATATATTGATCCTGCAACCATGATCCAATGTGGTAGCGACTCTTTATTGCCTTTGAAAATCTTCCTTTTTAGGAAATGAAATTGACCAAAACAAAAACAGTCATTTTCCGTGTTCTTTTCTGTTTTTCCATTGCCCTCTATATCCACCTCGGCGACCTTTGACAAGCACCTGCCCAAAAGTTTCCATATTAGATGAGTTTCCATTCCTCCCCTCTCTCTTTGGATCAGAGGAAATGTTATCGAAAAAAGATGCCTCCTTGTCATAAAATTCTCTAGAATCCTTTTCTCCTGTAATTTTTTCAAACCGTGCATTGGATCGTTGGAAATCAAACTCGTGTTTTGGAACCCGGGCTCCAAGTTGGTTTTTGTGTTTGGCCTGGAACCTTCTATTCGATGGTTTAGTCTTTTGACCTGTATGCTCTATACTCTTTGGAAATTTGGGCTCAATCGGCTGTTTGGGGATATCAACTATTGCTGGATCTAAAATCTGGGGACTACTTAATTCACATACGTTTAGATCTTCTATCTCGCTCGTTTTGAGTACGATATACTCGTATATAGTATCTAGTGGCTTGACGATTCTTCCCAGCTCTGTTCTTCCTTCTGTCCCAAGAATTTTAACATGGTCCAATGTGATTGTTGATTTTTCTCTGTTCATTGAACGGAATTTTCCTTCGTATCTAATACCAGACCGTGTGATAAGACTAATTTTACATCCTACAAATTGACTATCATCCATTTCCAAAGATTGCATTGCGATGAGTTATGATCGAGCTTTCACAGTATTTTCTCCCGATGGACATTTGTTTCAGGTGGAATATGCCATGGAAGCTGTAAATAGAGGAACAGCAGCAATTGGTATTAGGGGAAACAAACTGGTAGTATTTGCTGTCGAAAAGAAATCAGTTCCCAAACTCCAAGATCCAAGAACACTTTGCAAAATATGTCGTTTGGATCAACATATTTATCTCACATTTGCGGGTTTGAATGCTGATGCTAGAGTACTGGTGGACCATGCCCGAATAGAGTGTCAAAATCAACGATTGGTTGCTGAAGATCCCATTTCCGTTGAGAATATTTCTAGATACATTGCAGGAATTCAACAAAAATATACACAAAAGGGAGGTGCAAGGCCGTTTGGAGTATCGCTGTTGTTGGGTGGGTTCGATATGGATGGAGCCCCGAGACTATTTCTGACAGATCCATCCGGAACACCTTCAGAATGGAAGGCAAACGCAATCGGTCAGAATTCCAAGCTAATACGTGAATTTCTAGAAAAGAATTACAGGAATGATACAAGTGACAGAGAATACATCAAAATGGCAATTCAAGGATTGTTCGAAGTTGTTCAGATAGGGCCAAATAGCATGGAAGTGGCGGTAATGACATCTGAATTGAACCTTTCTATACTATCGACCAGTGAAATTGAAGAATACACGACAGAGCTTGAAAGGAACCGGGCTGAAGAAATCGAAAGAAGAAAAAAGCTTCTTGACGATCAATAAATTGCACTACGCTATAAATGTCCCACCCATGTCTTGTCACTATTGCCCCAATGCAAATTTTTGTCAAGACATTAACCGGGAAGACTATAACCTTGGAAGTCGAGCCATCGGATACTATTGAAGCAGTAAAAGCCAAGATCCAGGACAAGGAAGGAATTCCACCAGATCAGCAGAGGTTGATTTTTGCAGGAAAACAGCTAGAAGATGGAAGAACTCTTTCTGATTACAATATCCAAAAAGAATCCACATTACATCTTGTCCTAAGACTTCGAGGTGGGGCAAAAAAGAAGAAGAGAAAGACATATACCACGCCGAAAAAGATCAAACATAAGAGAGTAAAGATCAGACTGGCTGCACTGAAATATTACAAAGTGGATAATGGCAAGGTGATCAAATTGAGAAAGGAATGTCCTTCGGAGACATGTGGTACAGGTGTATTTATGGCCAGTCATGAAAATCGTCATTATTGTGGAAGATGTCATTTGACACTTGCCCTAACTGCCTGAACAGGCCGACATTAATTTCCTACGCAATAAAAAAATGATTGATCAGTTGAAGCAGTTTTTAGGCGAAACAAATGGTCCAGATCACTGGAGAAGGCTTCCAGGACAGGATCATCCAATTACTCGGGAGGAGCTAGATATTATTCATAGGATTGAAAGAGGGAATGTTGCGGACCCATCATTTGATCCTTACAATTTGATGGTCACCAACTTTTTCACACGTTCCAATGTTCCGAGATCCATGCTAAAGCCTCCACGATTGACCGACCCGACTCGTAAATCCAAAAGGCTTGGAAAATTTACCAGAAAAATCCAAAGGAAAACGATAAAGTCAGAGACATCACACTTAGGGCCTAAATATTATGACATTTGGAATAAGCAAGTTGGATACCGAAAAAAATCCGAGCCGATTCCCATGGCTAAACTCAACCTTCCGGGGCATGAGGAATCGTATAGACCACCACCTGGACATTCCGAATCTGTTCAGTCGAATAATGAAAGGATTGATTTCCTCCGGCAGATTACTGGATATCAATATCTGCTGAGAGAACGTTTCCAAAGATGTTTGGATCTATATGAACGCCCAAGGACCAAGGTATCAGATGTTCGTTTCCGAGATCTTGTTCCAAAATTCCCAAGTGCCCATGGATTGAAGCCATTTCCCGATTTGCCGTATTCTCGGTTTGACGGACATGGTACAAGGATTACATGTTGTTCGATTGATCCTACTGGACAATGGATCATTTCGGGATCAATGGATGGGCAAATTAGATTGTGGGAACTGATATCCACCAAATGTCTTTGGATTCGGGAATTTCATAAACCCATCCAAAGTGTATCCTGGAACCCGAATCCGGAATTTTCACTGGTAGCCATAACATTTGAAAGCATGGCTGTGGTTCTGGTTATTCCATCTCCAGACGAACATATTGACAAGTTGACCCAAAGACTCGTCAAATCGATCAAATCTTCCAACTATGAAAAATTCAGCTACAAATATTTAGAGGATACAAAGATGAAGAGATTGGAGTTCAAATTCCAGAAGACCCTTGGAAATGTTTCTTGGCATGGTAAAGGAGACTATTTCTCTGTTTTCACCAAAATGGGAGAGTTTATTCTTATTTACCAACTATCCACTGGGATGTCAAAAACATTCAAAATAGGAAAGCATCTAGGAAATGTTCAGTTCCATCCCAAAAAACCGCTCCTGGTGGTTTCAATGGTCACCACAATCAAACTATACGACATGGTGGATAAAAAAACTATAAAGAAACTGGAACTAGATAGAACCATTTCTGCATTTAGCCTCCATCCGGATGGTAATGACCTAGTTGTAGGGACTATTGATGGGTGTATCTGGTGGTTTGATTTGGAACTCTCTAACAAACCATACAAAATCATGAAATCACATGATGGCATCGTATCTTGTCTAAACCATCATGCTAAATATCCACTTTTCTCGTCATGTTCAGAAGACAAGAAGATGGTCGTATTCCATGGAATGGTGTACAAAGAAATCGACAAAGATCCACTCATTGTACCCGTCAAAATTTTTAGGGAAAAGGAACCATTCGTACATTGCAACTTCCACCCAGACCATCCTTGGATTGTGAGTGCGAGTGGATGTTCTCTAACGCTATTTGTATAGTAGACAAAACAAAAAAAATGCAGAGATCAAAGTATACATTATTTCAGGAATATCGCGATTCACATGGGAAAGAGGCCGAGATGACCACATCGAAGAGTAGAGAGATTAGGATGCCATTGCGTAACGAACATGTGATTGAAATGGAACGATATCCTATATGGATGGGAAAGTATGGACTTGTGAAAAAACAATTTTGGGAATTAGATGGAAAAATACGAGATCTATCGGAATATACAAAAAAGAAACTGATTCCGGGGTTTGATGACAAGAGAAATGTTCAACAACTTGTCAAGAATCTTCGGATGGAAATAGAGGATCAATTCTACCATTGTGAGGCTATGATCAATACGGTATACAGATCAATAAATACAAGCCCAATTTCGCTTGACTCGACAAGTACATTGGCCGAGAATATCAAACGGGGACTGGTTGGTGAGATGAAAGAAATTTTGTTTCGCTACAATTCCAGTTTATCTAGAAATTGTCGATCCACCGAGTATTCGTTTCAAGTCCCCGAATTTGATTCGGCTCTCGACTGTCATTTGAATATGGAGCAGCATCTTGTAAATGATGGAGAACTGAGATCCAGAGAAAAGAATATCCAAGAAATTCAGCAGTCAATAGCAGAAATCTCTACTATTATCAAAAATCTTGATTCAATGGTTGCTGAGCATAGCTCCATGATTGACCGAATCGATTCCAATATGGAGTGTTTGTACAGTAAAACAATGAAGGGAATGAAAGAGTTGTTGAAGGGAGAAGGACGTCAAGGAAGAAATATGGGAATGACCAACAAGGCTTTATTTGTCGCCATTGGGTTGTTTATAGTTGTTTTGATTATTGTCCAAGTCTGATCGAGCCCAGCTGACAATTTTTATTTATGCACAATATCAAAAGATCGGATGTTCCTATATTCAAGGCATCTCTGGAACAAAGATATCAACAGGTCAAAAAAGAGTACAATGAATGGAAGGAAGTTATTCCATTGGATGTAACGAACGATGTTTCCGAAAGACTCCTGTTACTGCAACCAGATAATATGGCAATATGGAATCTACGGAAAAGCATGATTGCCGAAAATAATAAAGTTGTTGACTTGGAGCATGAGCTTGGGTTGGTACTCAAAACATTGCAAATCAATCCCAAATCATATCCAGCGTGGTATCATAGGAAATGGATTATTGGTAGAATTGATGTACCGGACTGGAATAATGAATTGCATTTGTTGTCCAAGCTTTTAGCATTGGATCCGAGGAATTTCCATGCTTGGGAACACCGTTACTGGGTACTGAACAAAGGAAACGTTTCTGCTAGCGAAAATTGGAAATTTACCACATTAAAGATCCAAGAAGACTTTTCCAATTATTCTGCTTGGCATCAAAGGTGTGCAATTCTAAAGACAAAAAATGGTAAAGAATTCCAATCCGAAATTGGTAGAGAACTGAAGTTGGTTCGTTCAGCTTATTTCACCGATCCTAGTGATAAAGGAATCTGGACGTATCAACGGACGCTGTTTCTTCTAGCACAAAAACAAATATCTAGAAATCGAGCCAAGGCACAGTCGTTCCATGATTTGGGTTGGCTAACAAAAATACATTTGGCAATTCCAACTCATCTTTGGAATGATGATCTGAAGAAACTCAAGGATTTCACGGATCTAAATATTTGTGTTTATCATTCCAAGCCGGAAAAAATAAACGTCACATTGGGAATAGTATCTGTATTGGACGAAACGATTCTGGTTCTTGCCCCAATATCTGAAATCCATTACAAATTAGATCAAATTGAAAAAATAGTGCTGCAAGGATCTGAAAAATCAATAGAATACGAATGCATGCGTGATCCCGAGGTCCTGGAATGGTTTCAACAATTGGTCCTAACCGAAGAACAGTTCATCCACAATCTTTTGAACATTGATCCGGATTCTAGAGAAGCGCAAACACAATTGAATTTCTTGAGAAATTTATTAAACTAGTCAGAAAGTGAGTGACATTATGGCATTGACTATATCGCCATTGTTATCTTTCAACGCCTTTATAGCATCTGAACGAGTGGAATTGCATTGTCGAATGACCAATTCAACATCTTTTTCTTCAAATCGAGTCTCGTCAGCAATCTCGAGTTCCTCGATTTTGGGTATTTCTACAAGTGTTTCGGAAATTTCAGGTTCTTCAGGTGCGATGGATACATCCCCTCTTATTCTTGAATCATCAATTTTTGCCTCTCCAAAGACCACGTAGTCATCGGATTCCGGTATGGAATAGGCTTGAGGATTATCTATGGTGAATGCGATGCCTTCAGAACGTCTGATAACCACCCTAGTAATTTCGGGAATTATTTTCAGTCCGTGTCCTGCCAACCCTTTTCGAACCTTTTTTTCACCCTTTGAACATTTCAAGTCGCCATCCACATCTTCCGACCTGAGACCAACAATGTTTGCGTTCATGGAGACGCGAACCCCCGTAATGCAACAGATTTATTGGTCGCGGATCTAGGACAATTTGGTGTAGTTTGGCGGACTGATCATTCTCCGAAGGATGTTGACGAAAAATAGTGGAAAAAAGCTTACAACCGTAATGATTCCAACCTTCCAGAAGAAGGTGACGGATGCCGTTACATCCAAGTCGTTCCTGAGAAAATAAAGCGTGATGACGTAAATAAGCATACTCAATATTTCTGCAAGTGCCATAAAGGGGTGCCAAGTGTTGACATGCAGAGCCACCATCAACAATTCGTTTAGTATCAGGGCGGTAAAAGTAATACTAACAATGTGGAAAATGTATGTTTCGAATAGCCAAATGGCCATCAACATTATGATTCCTCCTTGGTAAGTACTCACAAGCACCCAAGAGAAAAATGTTCTATATGACAATGAACGTCCCTTGGCCAATTCTTTGTACAATTCTGGGTACAAAATAGCGATGTTTTCACTGATGTCTCGGTCAAGAACAAAGGAAAATACCGGCAATGTGGTAAAAAAGGTACAGTATCCTATGGCCAGTACTCCTTGATATAGTGGGATAGGTGCAAAGTGGAAAATGGCCGAAAATACCATTTGCATAACAGTTATAATAATTCCTCTATGGATAACAAATTGACTTAGCTTGGCCGTTCTCTTGTAACTGTTCCTGCCATGCCATAATAAAAGCCTGGTCAAATAGGAAAACTGTGTAATGGAGAAATCTGCTGCAAGACTTGCCTGTTTTCCTTCCTTTCCCACAATTCCAATTCCAATATCGGCTGTCTGGATCATACTCACGTCGTTTCCTCCATCTCCAATACAACATATTCTTTTAGATGTGAATGATTTGAGGCGTCTAGCTATATCGGCCTTTTGCTGTGGTGTACACCTGCAACATATGACTGCTGGCAGCACCGAAGCAAGTTTCAAAAATGGTTCATCAAAATTCTGCATCATCAGTTCCAATGAAACTCCATCAATTACCAATGCATGATCCAATCTAGATTGCATGGCAGAAAGCATGGTCAATGCATCGTTCTTTGTTCCTAGTCGTTGGATAAAATATTTTCTCTGATGTCTCGAAATTAGCCTTGAGGATGTGGCTATACAAGTAGCTGTTTCTATCTTGTCCCCCGTCAACATCCAAATCCTAATTCCTGCATTTCTCAATGTCTCCAACGTGATTTTGACGTCGTCTTGGAGTCTGTCCTCCACTCCCGTCATTCCCAGCAATTCCAAATCAAATTCCAGCTGGGTTGATATCAACCGCTGTAACTTGACACTCCGATCTACCATCGACAACTTTGTTCTTCCGTAAATATCGAGAAATTCATCCAACTGCTCACCTGATAGTCTCTTTCTTGCAAATACTAGTGTCCTTAATCCTTCCCTAGCCATATTGTCACATTCTTCCTCAAGCCAGTCATTCTTCTGGACAAGCTCGTTCATTACCGAATCTGCCCCTTTTAGGTAAAAAACGTTTTCTCCTGTCTGCTGATCCTTGATTATGATCCCCATTCGCTTGGACTGTGATGAAAATGGAAATATCTCCACAATCCAAAATACCATGATTTCGCCATTTGGTTTCTGGATATGAATGCTCTCCCTATCTCGGTAAACTAGCGTCATTCCTACCCGTTGTGTCCATTTTACAATTGCTATTTCATCAGGACTCGAAGCCTGGTACGAGATAACTCCATTCTCAATAATCGGTGTCACATTGTGACAAAGTGCCAATGCCAATACAATGTCATGTATTCTAGATGAAATATCCCGCCTTCCTCGTTTCAGAAATTGCGATCCATCTGATAATTCTTTCTTTTGTCGAACTACCGTTTGCAAATGTACAGATATTTCATCGCATGCGTCAGACCCATATGAAATTGTTCCAAGATGCAGTCTTTTGAGCTCCATTTCATTCCTAGTCAATGTTCCTGTCTTGTCAGATAAAAGATACCCGATTCTCGCCAATTCTTCTGGAATGGAACTGTTTCTTACAATGGTATTCGGTATTTTATCATCATGTGACATTTGGTAGGCATATATGATTCTGGCTGTATCAACATTGACCCTCAAACTCATTGGAATAATGCTCGAAAACAAGATGAAAAATCTAGCCAAATAGACCATCCACGGTCCAAAAAATCCCTTTAGAGATACCATTACAAATGAAAGAAGCAATGAAATTGAAAATAATAGTTTGGCTGATACGTTAAATTCATTTTCAATTATTCCAAACTTGGTAATCGGATAATTGGTGTTCATTGCTGCTCTTGTATGACTTCCTGTATGCACTACCACTCCATATATCGGTCCAGATGCCAAAACTGCATTCATCCAAAGTGTGTTTTCAACCGACAATGGTTCTGCAATATTGGTCGACTCGATCATAATGGTCCCTATAAAGGAATGAATGTCTTGATGTGGTTTTTCCACAAACAGAGTTGCTCCCAAATTCAAAAGTCCATTTGGATCTTCTTTCTGTGTAATGGGGACAGCTACTCGTAGTTTCCAATCAGTTTCTCCATCCAACTGGTCGGTCCGAATGAATGCGGATCCACATCTATCCACTGTTTTTAGCAATACCAGATCAGCTGGTATTTTTTGGTTCTTTTCAACATACAAAACATCTCCAACTCTGAGATTGTAGCTTCTGACGTCAACCAATCCTCCTATAGTCAATTTGTGGTACAGTTGTGAATTGGCTTCTTTGTCTCTCACATATCTTTTGATATCGTCTGTGGCTTCTTTGGAAATGGTTATTGTCAGAACAAATGTCAACGGGAAAAGATATGTAACTAGGTATCCAGTGACAAAATCCGGAAAAAACTGTGATACACATACCAATAGAAAGTACAAATTGAAGAAACATGAGAATTGCTCAAACAAAACTCGAGGAAGGAACGAGAAAATGTTGTATTTTTGATTTTTAACAATGTTTGCTGGATATTTGTATGGTTTAACAAAATTCCCGGATATCGGAATCGTGCGTGGAAGGAGTGTTGATTTTCTAAACATTCGACCAATCCTGTATGAAATCCTGTGGACTATCCCTTTTCTTTTGCTTTTCAAATCCATAGAATATTCTGAAACAGTCTGGTTACACATTAGAGGTGTAATATCCTTCAACTCTATGGTTTCACAAGACCTGGTATTTCTCTCCGATCGTGCAAAATGGGACACAAAATGATTGTCTCGCGTGTAAATCCCAAAACTCCCAATCTGATTCGAAGAACCATTGTCCATTGCTACGATTGCAAAACATGTCTGGTCTTGTTTATTGATTCACACTGTGGTGATGATTTCGTCGGCCTTTTGCAATGCTTCGACCATTCTTTTACATTCTTTCCTCCGCACTGCAATCCCTTCTGACTCCTTAAAGAGGTTCTCTGGGTGTTCCTTCCGGTATAGATCGGCTAACAATGCCCGTTGCATTTCTTCTTTGGTATAATTAACCAGTTTGGACATTATTATTTTGGGGACAACATCTGAGATTGTCTTTTTGACTATATTGTAGTACGATGTCAACAAC
>JAANSP010004159.1:0-10480 GCA_036850745.1 Homidia socia
AGGTTGATGGAATAAGTATTGGTAATAGGGAGCCTATTTTTCTTTTCTGAATGAGCTTATTCAGAAATAGGTAATTTACGAAAGATAAGATCACGCGGGACAAATGTGGGTGACAGTATTGCGTTGTGATTTGGGTTCAGCTCAATACCAGGTGCTAAATTATTATTTGCGTTTGTGAATCTACCCACTGGAATAAAATATTTTCTTACTGCCATGTAGAGCATTATGTTGATGATGAGGACTTGTGTGAAGCTAATATTGTACGCAAGTAATAAAATAAATTTGTGTTGTTTGCTTACCCCTTTTTCAATAATCACTAAATGTCAAACTATTGATTTAAAAGGTGGAAATGAATGATAATGAGTGTAAAAGTGAGTTTACATGGCATAATAAAATATTTTTGCAAGGTTGGGTGTTGGGTTTGTTGGAATAGCGTTTGTTCAACGTTAGGTAGTGGCTCCAATCAGAATGCTCCAGTACTTTTCATTGGATTCTGCCTCAGAGCAGTGTGTATTCACGTTTGCATTATTTCAGTGCTCCTTGTGCCATGTCGCTGCAGCCATATGGATAGAGCGACAACCCAAAACTCGAAAGGCTCCGGTTCGAATCCAGGAGGTTTCATTAATTTTTTGCTAGCTATTTTTTGCTTGCTAATCAAAGAATAATAATAACTTTTGCATTTAAAGGCAAACTGCTTTCATAAATAAAACTACACACAAAACAATAAATCATCATTTTCGATCGATTGGGACCATGATGGTTGTGGGGTGAGGCCGATTGGTTAGAGATTTACTACCAATTTTTTGTCCGAGATTTTAATGTGTGAATAGGGTGAGTTATTATAGAAATTTAATTGCAAATGGAATACGGTTTAGCAAGATCATTATCAGTGTTGCTAATGGTATTTTCGATTCTGATTGCAATCACAGCAAATCTGAAAGGATCACTTTAACTAACTTGTGTCATCATAATAAAATATTTGTCTCCGCTGCTGCTGCTGCTGCTAAGGTTGTTGTTGTTGTTGTACAATTTCAAGTGCAGGTTTCATTTTTTATTAACTGTGGTATAAATTAGAGATGATTTGCAAAATTTTCAAAAAGTCTGCACATGCAATTGAGCAAGTGCTTGGATAGATTTACATGTAATACACATATTTCATTCCTCTGGTAGTAGCACCACCACCACCACTGGTGGTGGTGCTACCGCGAAAGAGCAGCTGTGCATATTTTGAAAGTTGGCAGAGGTGGTGGTGGATTCTTGCTACTAGATACTGTGCAGATTTGGTTAGAGAGAGTTATTGCATAATTATTGAAAACAAAATTCTGGTATATTTGCAAAAATGAAGTTTATGGTGGGATTTGTGTTTAAATGTGAATAGTGCGTATTGCCAAGTGTCTTTGAGATTCATCAGTTTTCAGTTTAGAGGTATTTGGTTATTGTTGGTACGATATAATAGCACATGTGCAAAATGTTTTAATAAAATGCCGTTATTTGTTGAATAATATTTAATAGCCATTACGGTTGTAATGGGGCGTACCAGGGGAACGGCAAGGCGGAATGTGGATTGCATTTACCCGTCTAGTAGTAGCAAAAAAAGGAGGATTGAAAACAATGGTTCATCCCAAGCATCAACATCTTCAGCCGCTGCAAATTGTTCGGGTAAAAAAGGAGTTGACAGTTATTTATTTGTTGATAGTGATTAATGTATATAATGTTTTTTTAAATGGGATGGTAAAATTGTAACTTGTTTTTACAGAAAAACTAGATCTGGCCGTGGTGGAGAAAATATTAAAGAAAAAATGGTCTAAAGACAAAAGATTGAATAAAATTAATTTCCCGCTTTTGTTAAAGTGCTTCATTAGATTGCTTTATGTCAAAGATTTTTTGCCTCAAAAATGGGAAAATCTATTTGACAAAAAGTTGTCAAATTCCGGACAAGCAAATGAACCCAGCATATTTTCGGTACACAAACCAAAATGTATTGAGTTTACATTCCCTTGAGTAACAATAACGAGGCTTGAGCAAATTGTTAATAATATTTTGGACCATTTTATTATTTGTTATAGTTGATGAAATGTTACGCCCGTGAAAGTGGCGATTTGCAAATAATTGAGAACAGCATCAAGCAGCCAACGCAACGTATTACTGAAATTAATGCCAAGCTGCGTTCAGCTTTTGCGAAACCATTCTCAAGTAGAATGCGCAATAAGAACAAACTAGGGTTGTTTATATGCGCCGTTATGGTAAAGGTTGCAGGTACGTCAAGTAAAGATGATACATGGTTTCGTCAACGTACATGTTATTTATTGTTTTAAAATTTATGTCATGTTTTCAGAGGAGCGACTGTATGAAAGCTTGGAAGGGAAACCTCTGGATGACAAGAGTAGGAGAGCGATTTTGGGAGCAAAAATTACATCCGGACATAAAAAATTTCTTAAAAGTATCGACTGTAATCAGAATTGGTGGTCCATGAGATTGGAAATTCCCACAGAATATAAAGTTGGGTTAGAACTCAAATCGAATGGTATGAAAATGACTTGATTAATGCAGGGATTGGGTTTGGGAACGGTTGGTTTAAATGCTGTGGTCATTTGCAATTTACTTTTAGATAAACAATCTGATGTTGCTGGGACTGTGGCTGAGTCTGAGCACGGAGACACTGTAGGTGAATCTGATGGGGAGGGTAGTAATGATGATTCTCAGCATTGGATAACTGATGATGAATGTGAGGATGATAGTAGTAATGATGAATCCGAGGAGGAGGGCTGCAGAGATGAGCAAGATACTCTGGTGGTCGACAGAGAAAACTCTGGGCAGGCCAATGATAGTGTGGACAAGGGTGGCAAGGGCAGCAATTCGGGCTACAGTGATGAAAACATTTGCCGTAATAGTGACAAGGACGTGGATGATCCAAACATTACACAGGCCTGCTCTACGGATCCGTGGACCATTGTCAATGAGGCGACTACTGCATCCCAAAAACGGATGGATTATCTAAAGGAGCAGTCAGAAGATGTCAAGTCTAAGCTTGAAGAGACTGAAAAATTATACACTGCTTTGCAAAAGGACAAGGAAAGTGATGAACAGCGTGCCGCTGAAATAGAAGCCGAACTCGGCGAGTACAATTTAAAGATTCTTGAACTGGAAGAGGAAAATAACGAAATTAGTCATCGGATTGACGAAAGAGGTAAAAAAGGTCCTAAATACGAGTCCGAACTCGAGTTGTTGAGAACTAAAAAAAAGGAAGTGGATGAAGAGATAGATAAGCATAAATCAAAAAAGGAAAGATTTGACTTATTCGTCGGAATGTGGAATGCATATAATGGTATCGAGGATGATAAGATGAAGGGAATGTTGGAGGTGGCTGTTCCAAAAATGAAGAATTTCACAAAAGTTCAAATTGAAGAGTGTAAGTACCTATACGGTTTTTGGGTTTCCTTTCGTTGGTATGTTCAATTGTAAAAAGGTTGTGTATTTTCAGTTTGCCAACAATTTCCTAAGTTTGTGGAAAACGTTTTGCAAAAACATGACAATCAGGGTCAAGCTACACAGATGGAAGATAGCGAAAGTGCCGTTTGTGGGAGTGTTGACGGAATGAGCAAGAATCCGAGCCAAACAACTTCTAGCCCAATAATATCTGGTGATGGAATATTCAGACAAACAGCTCCCGAATTTAGCACTTCTAGCCCGTTACCAAAAACTCCTGGAAATGGAACTCCTAGTCCAATGTCAACATCAGGTGGTGGTGGAGCACTTGGCCAAGCAACTCCTGGAAATGGGACTCCAAGTCCAACAATAACAACAACTTCTGTTGATGAACCATTAAGCCAAACATCAACAACAACTTTTGTTGATAGAACAGGGAGACATGTTCACGTGAGCGAGGAACGAGCTGCACAAGGATCGAATAATCATGTATAATGATGGTGTAGACAGCTTATGATTTCACAAAAAATTTCGTATTTGTTTTAATTCCAGTGATACAAATAATTCAAAACCATGTTTGCTTAATAATGACACAACTCTATTTGTGACCATCCGCAAGCACGGTTTTTTCCGTTCAGATTATAAAGGAGTTCAAATCAAAGTACTTTATATTTTTGGCATGTTTGTCCATTAGTCCGCTCACGAAAGAACACGATAACGCTTTTTAATTTTTTAGATTTTGTTCGGTTAGGGTCTGGTTACGTTTGAAAGAGATGATGACAGTTGCTCAATATTTTTTAACTAGTCAGGAAAAATGGCAATTGTGATCAGCATTTGAACCTTTCAAGGTTGTTTTTTATTTTTCAGAATCATGGTCATGGTAGTATTCAAGCTACAGGAGGACAAGTGAACTCTCCAACGGTCAACCAAGTACGAACGTAATTTATTTTTGGTCAGCATATGAGTAGTGTCATTACAATTGAATGAATTTGATACATGTTTGGTGAGGGGTTATTTGTTTTTCAGAACCAGGCTCATGGTAGTAATCCAGTTAGAGGAGGACAAACGCAGCAAACCATGGTGAATCAAGTACGAACGTAATTTATTTTTGGTCAGCATCTAAATCTGGTGCCATTATTAATGAATGAATTTGATACGTATTTTTAGGGTGGTTTTTTATATTTCCAAAATCAAGGTCAAAGTCGTAATGAAGCTAGTGGAGTAGCAATGACACAACTACCGTACAATCAAGTACGAACGTAAACCATTTTTGGTCAGCATTTGACTCTGGTGTCATTATTAATGAATGAATTTGATACATATTTTGGGGGGTATTTGTTTTCAGACTCCGGCTCATAGTAGTAATGTAACTAGTGGAGGACAAATGCAGCAACCAATGGTCAATCAAGTACGAATGGAATTTTTTGTAGATTAGTTTCGTATTGAGTTTGGGGCAACTGTTTTTTTCTATTTCAGCCTCAGGTTGCGTGGACAAATCCACCCTTATCATCAAGTCGGCCGTCCAATGTGAATCAGGTAAAAGTAGAATGTTGTGTTGGTCAGTGTATTTTGGAGTTGTCACTTTATGATATTTTTGCAAAAAGGGTAATCCGTTGCATTCTGGAGGGCATGGAGGCGCGTGTAATGGTTCACGCTTAAATACCCAGGTAAAAATGTAATTTGCATTTGTCTTGGTGTGTACGGCATGTGGTGACGAGGTATTATGGGTTTTATTATTTTTCTGATTTTAAAATTATGGTTTCCGTTCGTTTCAGACTCAAAATCCGAATATTAGAAGGGTAATGGTTGTATCCAACGATACGTTACATAATTACCAAGTAAGGTTGGTGTATCTAATAGTGCGGAGTATAAAGCAGACTTATGAAGGGGTTTATCATTTTTATGGTGTTTTTTTGTTTCATGGTAAGAACAATGGTGGACCGGCATTGCAAAACACTTACCAAAATAGTTCATCTCAGATTGGTCAAGATTATTATGGGCCTTCTCAGGGACACAATTAATCCTGTGATGTTATGTAACAACTTTTAGGCAAAAGGCGACAAACATGGTGCTGTAAGTTGGAATTCGGAGATGTATGGTTTTTATGGTGTAGTGCGATGTTTGATTACAAAATTACAATATTTTGTCTAAATAAATAAATACAAGAGAATTTTTTACATCAAAGATCAGATTTCGCAGTGTTAATTTATTCAGATATCTTCTTATCAATCAACATCATAAACTGTCTATATTTCCATTAAAATGTTACGGGGATCCGTTTTACCAAAAGTGCGTATTTGCGGTTTGATGCGAGCGTCAACAAGTTAGCTGGCAAGGCGATACTAGTTTAAGGTACACCATAAAGACAACAAGGTTAATTATTGAATGGAGTCACTTTAAGAATTTGAAGCACTAGAAACAATGTTGAACTTTGGTTGGTTTTTTAAATTCGTTTTTGAAGGATGGTTGTTTTTGAAAAGTTTAAAAGTTTCTTTGGGTTGTTGGTTACTGTGGTGGTGTGGCTTTTTTATTAAAAAATAAAACCAGCGAGCTAACTGTATAGCAAAGAGGCGAAGAAATATGTTCACTATTGCCAGGTCCTATATTTGTCCTCCATTTTCGGGTTACTTTTCCAGTTCTCTTTTTGCAATTATCATATTATCCCAGTTCACTGTAGTTTTTCATGCCTTTTTTAAAAAAGAAAAAGTTTCACGTCACGATAACCGTGAACTGATAAGGTTGAAACAAAAGTTCTGAAGACGGCTGAGTAGTTATCGTAGCTTGAAAAACTCGTTTAAAAACTTAGGGCCGTTTGCGAGATGGTAGCGAGGTTTCAGACGGACAGTCCGACAGTCCGACAGACAGACAGACAGTTAACGTGAAATCAATAAGTGGATTTGCAAGCTTCGCCACTTTGCATGGACATGAAAATAGTATTATGGGGTGTACACGCAGAAAGATGTAGAGATGGGGTGTTTGGTTAAATTTGATATTTTAAACTAGTTACTGCATTTTAAACGTATTTTCTTAATCTGTCCGGTAGACAGCGATCGGACGGTTCGTCAGTTGTCTTTTACGTACTGACTGTCAGCCAAATGTAAAAGATGCAGCATTGTTTTATAAGTAGGTCTGCAAAAATGCACCGTCGACCAATCTATGTATTTAGTTCAGTAGTGCTGGTTGTTATTCATATGTGGATATTTGTTGCACAAATCAGTATGCTCAATACAAAAATCTAAATAATGGTTTAAAAACCATATATAGCTAGCAATTCATAGATTTATGGTTGGGTTAGAGAGGTTGGTTGGTTGTTTGCGGAATGTCTTACACACTGATATAATATTCACCTTGCTCTGAAGCAAACATCACGGTTATGTTGTTTCTTATGTATGGTATGGTAACCTGTTTTGGCCACCTGCTAAAGTCAATGCTGTGGATGAGGACGATGCTGCAAGTTGAAGGTTTAGCTCAGCAAATGCAAGCGAGAGAGTATATTTTTTTCCCACTTCACTTCACTCATTAGCAGCATGGTATGGGAGTGAAATTTTGCAAAACGTAATGTCAAGTACAGTGCATAATGTAATATGCATAATGTCGTAATGCAGACTCAATCAAACGGGTTTGAGTAACAAAAGTGAGTGACATATAACGTTATTATTATTTTTTTTATTATTTTTTGTGACCATTTTTTGCAGCGTAATGTACAGTTGGTAGTAAGGTTGATTCACTAACGTAGATGAGTCTTGTTTGGGTTTGTCTTTGTTTTGTCCTGCAAAGATACTTTTTGATTTCAGGTTGTCTGTCTGTCTGTCCTGCAATTTTCAGCAAGTTTACTGCCAGTAAGCTAAAGATATTACATGGTAACTGCAAAGGAACACTTTGGAAAATGTCTAGGTTCTTGGAACACTGCTTGAGCACAGGTTTTATAGCAGTGTGAAAGGTTGGGACTGAACTGGAGTAATCGCAACATTGCAAAAACTACACGGGGACAGTAACATGAAAATGAGCACGAATGTACGATTGGGTTGGTTGAAGATGATGCTTCGCCACTTTGCTATGCTGTTAGATTGCTCGGTTGTATTTTCCTTGATATTGTACCTGAAATTTTTTTGCAACGTAATGTAGACTGAAGTAAATGTGCGTGAAAAATCAAATTGAGTCACACATAAGGATGTTATTGTTTTCATTTTATGCATTAGTATTAAATAAATACAGAAATGAATTATTGTAAATTTGCAAATTTCAACGAGAACTGGTTTTTTGTCAGTAAGTACGTTGTGTTTCTGTATTGTGGATTCAGTAGCGGCGAAGCACAGTGAGAGCAAGAGTAAAACGAAAATATTTTTCTCTTTACTTGCTGTTGGTGCTCGTTGTTCTCGTTCTTCTCATCAGTGTGAAGGAGAAGAAGAATTTGTTGGTGCAATGTGTGCAGAGTATTTATTTTCGCCCCGTCCCCCAGAATTAACAAAGACCATTAACATAGGTAGGTTGTAATATGAGTTTGCTGTAAAATGATTACCTGAATAAAGTTTGTACAGTAGAGGTATAAGATACTGCACATAGCAATAACGCAATAGCGTGGTTAAAATGAGTAGACTAAATATTATAAACATTTTGTAAGGTAATCTTCATGTGTACCACCTTGACTAACCAACCCACCATCTGACTCTTTTGCTCATCCGAAGTAAAAAGACAATAAAAAATCCTTCCAGTTCCTTCTCGATAACAAATAAGCATGGCAATACACACAGCAACTCTACTCCCCTCACTCTCTCTTTTATTGCAAGATTTGCTCATGCTACGAAAACCGAATAAAAATATTCACCCTTACCCATCCACACATAAAAAATATGCCTGGCAATACAAACACCTTTTCTTTCTCCAATGTTTCTTTTTTGTGTTTTCATTCTAAAGACAATAAAAAATCCTCGTATTTCAATGTTGAAAAAATGGACTCGTCCGGCGAAGAGTAAAATTCACACCCGCACTCTCTCTCTCTCTCTGCCTGCTACTTCCTTTTTTGGTCATGCTGCGTAAAGGTAATAAAAAATCCTTCTGGTTCATTCTAGATATAAAAAATGGCATGGCAATACACACACAGCTTCTCTCCCCCTCTTTCTCCCACTACCTACCTCTCTCCCTCTGTTATTAAAACATTTGCTCATTCTAAGCCAACAGAATAAAAAACCCACCAGTTCATTCTTGATAAAAAGTATTAATCCTGTGCAGAGTCAAAATGCTCTCGCACTTACATTGTTGGTCATGCTACGTAGAGAGAATGAAGAATCCTCAAAACGCATTCTCATTACTAATGTATGCATGACAACACACACACCATCATCACCCCCAACATTTTTTTTCATGCTGCAAAAAGAGAATAAAATATTCTTCCATTTCATTCTCGATAAAAAATTCTTCTAACATAGTCACAAGTAATGAAGCCCAACTGTACTCTCTATTGTTGATCCTGTTTCGCAATCATAATAAATTTGAATCCTTTACACAAGCGTGCGTTAAACCTGCATTTCTCTACAGCATTTCTTTTCTTGCTCATGCTACGTAAAGAAAATAAAAAGAACCATTTGATGTTGCTCATCTCCAACAACCTTTGTAAAAATCTTCTGTGGCAGACAGTTCAACCGTATCCTCAAGTTGCCTGTATTTTTATAATGTTGATGATGCTTGTAGCACTTTACCTGACTAGAAAACCGTTGCTTTAACTCTTTCCCTATAATAATGGCGAATAATTAAAAAAAAATTACCAATCCTTTGAGGCACAGTAACAACAGAAGGCAAACACGAGCCATATCTAACCAACAACACCGACCCATTAGTATTTCTCCATTCAAATTCCAGAAGTTCATTACACACAGTAATGGCAAAAATTTCTGATCCTCCTCCGTAACCTCCACAACTTATGCATGATGATGCTGCGCCACTAGTGAGCAGCTACCCAGCAAGTACTGAGGAGAAAAAGGTTGGCACTCAACCTGCAGTACAAGACAAGTAAACACTCACCAGCAGCAGTAACAACAACAACACTGAAAATCACGCAATACGGCCTGGTGAAATTTATTTATCCGTCCAATGTCGCCCCTTTTTCAGCAAACAGCTTGCTAATGTGGAGACAAAGCTCGATCCAACCAGCTTAACCACTTGCGTTCAACTGAACAAGCTCCCAAAAGTTTACAGAAATTGAACCACGCAAACCTCAACTAATGTATACATAATACAGCAAAGACCATCACTGCAATATACTTACACTTTTTTAAATACTTTTTTCGTTTAAAGAAAAGGATTACGAATAACATTGACCAAATTGGTAAATGATTGCTTCATTTACAACCACACCACAATGCTGGTAGAACACAACTAACCCCACCAAAACGAGTTTGCTTATTCAAATATAGATACTCGTTTATTGCAGCAACCCAACCAACAACTAACTTAATTTTTGCACGCATAAATGAATCATCATTTTCGAACACTTGTTTATAATCAACTACATTTTTTCCATAAAAGAAAAATTCACACTTCAGCAGTTCCCGTGAAATTCCTGCATTTCTGCTTATGATTAAAGATTCCTGAAAGAGATTCCTGAAAGAAATTCATGTCATCACCACCAACTTTTTCCTGAAATTAAAAAAGGGTTTTTAGTTGCTTTACTGATTTTTGCACTATTTAATTAAATAGTCAGACAAACACAACTAACTCAACCACGCCTAATTATCCCCCATAACCTGCTTGGCTTTGTTTTCATCCAAACATTTTTTTTCATTCAAACATAGCATATTAATACATTGCATTAATAATCTCTCAATTCATGCTCCAAAGTTATCAGCTTTGATTTATTTACTTCATCATTCACCATTATATTAATTAAACATCGAATTTGGTTTTTACCATTTAAATTATTAAAACTTACATATTTTAAAAAATTTCCATCCGTGCATACGCAAGGCAATACAAATGTTTACACATAATTACTTTCCACCGTTTTGTTCGCATTAAGAAATACGGTGAATATTGACCTTGTTCGGAGTGCGTATGCAAT